>CM076571.1:834844511-835109446 GCA_034641835.2 Pinus albicaulis
CTTTCAACTTAAATTTCAACAGTTTATTATGGAAGGTATCGGTTGCAACACAGTCAAGCCTAATCCATGTGTGGTTGTGCGAGACACCGAACCATACCTGATGCGAATACTTATCTAGAAGATTCCTGGGGACTCTCTACTGTGTTTTGACAATGTCTAGCATTTTCCAGTACCATTCTGAAAATGCTTCCTCATTTATCTCCTTGCTGCTAGGGTCACCGGACACTCTCCATGGGTTGTACCTGAGAGCCATCAGTTGATCTTTAGTTAACTCTGGAAGGGACCGTCTCCCTAGTGGAATCCACTCCCACATAGCCAAATCCATTATCAAGTACCCATATATGAATCTTGTGTCCCTCTTGAAACTATCCTCACAAGCTTCGAAGAGTTCTTGCAACAAGAAGGCACACCAATTTAATTGTGCTCCCTCTATACAATGCTCTGCAACTGATATAGTGTCGAGGGAACACTCTTTCTTGGTGTACTGCCTCATTTTCTTCCATGCAATTAAATAACATGAAAATCTAAAACTGGGGACATTGATAATATCTATCTTTTCCCCCTTTCCCCCTCTTTCTGTCTCATATTTCCTGTAATATTCAAAATATCCTACTTTCTTCGCTCTTTTGGATGTATTTTGAAATGAAGTTGATACATCATTCCCCGCTGCTGATAATCTGGTAAGGTGGATGTCCTCCGCATGGATTGGAATATCCATTCTGAGCCAAATTGACTCGTTCTGAATCCTACTAATGAGAAGATTCGTGCATTGCATTACCACCCCTGTCGTGCCGAACAATGGTAAATTCGTTAAGTGTCGTATTGTGGACCTCTGGATGCCTTTGAAGTCTAGGTGTACTCTTGCCACTTCGATTCCCCCCTCCTTCACATGGTTCTCAGTGTGTACCTACCTATTTAAAGCTAGGAATTGGAAAGAGACAATAAAATCTGTGTCTATCAAGGTCGCGTTATCATACCTGCCAACCAATGGCTCTAATTTATGAATTCTCCCATCGAGTTCTGGTTCAATCACTGAAACTGCCATCTTCGTCATATCTCTTCTTCTGTAATATACCAGTAATGTTGTTGGTCTATGATTTTGAGCTCCTGCTGCTATATTCAGGCTAACCGTTATAGTAGTTTCCTTTTCTTGCAATTTAGAATTCTCCGACACTTTGATTTTTATCTCCTCCTACAGGTTAAGTAGGAATTCTGGAACGAAGGATGTTGATGCGACTCCATAAGTAATTAATTTTCTCTGTCTTCCTCCATGGCTAAAATCATGTGGTTAGTTACTTGGGTGAGGTGGACTCTGACGTTGCTGACGATGGCTTGGAAAGTTGGGCGAACATGATGGCTAAAAATTGTTGTATGATGTGGAAAATTTATTATGGAATGGTGTTACTAATTATGACAAATATTTTTTGAATTTTGGCTACCCCTATAGACTGAAAACTATATGATGGTTCATTATGATAGACTGATGGCTAACACGCTTGGTTGTACAATCATTGTAACCCCCCCCCCCCGGACCCCAACCACAATTGGTTGTGGCATGGTCCCTATGCCGCAATAGGGTGATGCTTGACTTTGTGCGACATGCATCTTATTTTATTGAGACTCCTATATTATCAGTGGAGACTGTCCTATTTTATTACTGAATAATATAATAACCTATAGCCCATCTTGGTTTTAAGGCGAGTTATTGACATCTAACCTATTGACTGCTCTCAGGTGCGAGAGTTATTGAAATTAAAATTTTGTTGTCTATTCATGGTAGGGCTTTAGGCGTGTGCCATTCACCCACTCTAGTATTATCTCTCCATCGAGTTGCACTAGCTTGAATACTCCTGATTCGTGGATCTTTGTGACGTAGAATAGTCCCATCCAATGCATTTGGAGTTTTCCTGGGAATTTTTGGAACTTGTTGTCATAGAGAAATACTTTTCCGCCAAACTTAAATGCCTTTTATTTGATGTGGTGGTCATGTAAGGCCCTCTGTCTCTGTTTCTGCATCGATTGATGAAAATATACAAGAAATATTGCTTCTTCTAATTCTTTCAGTTCATGAAGACGTGTTGAGATGGATTCTTCCTCGGCCATTTGTGTTGTTGTAGCAATTAATAGACTGGGGACAATAAATTTTGCTGGTACTACTGCCTCTTTCCTGTACACAAGCTGAAATTGTGTCTCGTTGTGTAATCCTTTTACAGTGGTCCTATATGCGCACAACATGGCTGGTATTATTTCTTCCCAGTTGTCGCGATTAGCATTGTAAATCTTAGTTAATCCCTTCTCCACCATTTTATTGAGAGCTTCAACCGTTTCATTCACTTGTGGGTGATATAGGCTGCTCTTGTGGTTCTGTATCATAAGTTTTTTCAGTAGTGATTTGACCATGACATTAATAAAGTGTGTGCCTTAATCACTTGTCGGGCTCCTTGGACAACGAAATCTTCTAATGATGTTTTCAAAGATAAACTTAGTTGTTGTATCTGATGTACAATCCTTCACTAGTGCTGCCTCTACCCACCTAGTCAGGTATTCAGTTACAGTGAGTATGTATCTTTCCTATGACTGGCACACAACTGGTGTAATGTTCCCTACAAAGTCGACAACCCATTTTTCAAATTCTTGCATTTCTCTTACAGGTTGCACGGGAAGTTCGTTACAGTGGGAAGCTTTCCATGTTATTTGACAGACATTGCATTTCTTCACGTATTCTTTGTTGTCTGTGCGCATTATAGGCCACCACATTCCTGCCTGTAATATCTTCCTTGTGGTAGGCTTTTCTCCCACATGGCCTCCCGCCACTCCAATGTGACATTCCCACAAGATTTATTCTCTTTCATGATCGAATACGCATCTTCGCAGTATTTGATCCAATCCCATTTTGTATAATTGACCTACTATGACTTGGTAATCAACTTCTTTGATAAAAAAATGCCTTATTTGAGTTGTTGTATATTATTTTGGGCATTTTATTGTAGCCAAGTACATGGATATTTTCTCCAGATAATCGGGGATGGCTTCTATTTTGAAGAGGTATGCATCTGGTAGCTAGTCATCAAGTGGTCCTCCATTTTCCCCATTCTCGAATCTTGATAGATGATCAGGTCCAACATTTAGTCTCCCTGGTTTTATTATGACTTCAAAAGTAAACTCTTGGAACAACAGAAGCCACCTACAGATTATGCCCTCCAGAACGGGTTTATTTACTAAATATTTTAATGCGGAGTGATCTGTAAAAAAATTATAAGTACCTCCAAGAAAATAGTGGCAGAATTTCTACAGGGAATAGACCATCACGAGAGCTTCCCTTTCAGTTGTCATGTAATTATTCTCTGTCGTCGACAGCTTTCTGGTTGCAAAGTATACCAGATGGTCTATGTTGGTTTCTCCTGGTTGCGCTAGCACAACTCCCAAAGCAATACTTGAAGCATCAATGTGCACATGGAATTTCTTATTCCAGTTCGTATGAGTCAGAATAGGTGCACTTGATAATTTCTCCTTTAGTGTGGCCAATGCCTTGCTGCATTCCTCATTCCATGTAAACAATTCTGTCTTCCGTAAAATATTCTCCGATGGTGTTGTTATCTGCACGTATTTGCAGATAAACCTTCTATAGTTTCTTGTGTGTCCAAGTAACAATCTCAATTTTTTAACATTAGATGGGGTGCCCATATTTACAATTACCGCAACCTTGGTGGGGTCCACACATACTCCTTGTTTACAGACAACATGTCCCAGTAATTTTCCAAATGGTACCGCAAATATGCACTTCTTCAGGTTCAGTGAGATTTCAAGCTGTTTGCACTGGTCGAACATTATCTGAAGGAGGCTTGCGTGATTGTTCAAAAAACTGTACATTGTCCAGTCATCCATGTATACTTCTAGAAACTTGTGGATATACTCTCCAAATGCTGCTATCACTATTTTTGAAAATACATCCAGTGCATTCTTTAACCCAAATGGCATCACGTGACAAGCATAATATCCCCACTCAGTATTGAATGTGATTTTTATTTTGTCCTTCTCTGTTATTCGCACTTGATGATAGCCAGAGAATCCATTTGTGAATGAGTAGCTTCATTTCCCACCACTTTATCTAGGAATTCGTAGTTGAATGGTGTTGGGAAAGGATCATGGATACATTCATTATTTAGAATCATGTAGTTTACACACACCCTGATTTCTAATTTCTCCTTTTTATTTTGTATCACTATTGGACTAACCCACTTTGCCTCCTCAACTAGGAAAATCAATCTGGTGTTCAACATCTTGTCTATTTTTTCTTTGAATTTTTCTTTCACCCTTGGGTTCAGGAAATAAGGTCTATGCTTTACTAGTCTGGCATCCTTTTTTGTATTATCCGAATCTCCCCCAAATCTCCCTTGATGCATTTTAATTCTGCTACCTAAGACAAGAATATATATTTTTATTCCTTCAGTAAGTCAAATATTTCTTTGGTGGCCTCTTCATCCAAATATTCCCCTAAAGATTCTATCTAGGGTTTCTCTTGGCTGCCAATATTTTGTTTCTTTGTCTTTAGGGGTAACAGGTGTAGTCCTTCAGTGCTAGGTTCCTCTTGTATTTCATGCTCTCCCTCCTTTTCTTCGAATGACAAATGTCAAATATTTTCCAAAACATCATCATCTATCCCCTGGTCTATTTTTCTGCATGTTACTGCTTCCTGATAGTTATACTTGGCCATTTGATCTAGTACACGTGTTTCTTCAGTTTCTACAAATTCTGAACAAAACTGAATTCTTTTGATTGCCTGCAGGGTCTCTGTAATTTGTTCACTATCTCCCTTGAAAGAGAAACTCTGTGTAAACCTTTTCACTATTGTCTCCTAACTATTGGTTTTCCTCTTCTTTTCTTTTATTAGGTACCAAGCTTGCGGGATGGTATCTAATGAATGTATAAAATTATGCACCCACAGGGATTTTGGGTATTTCTCTATTTCCCACTTTTATTCACATATTTTTATATGTACTTGGTGATTTTAAAATCCTCTGTATATCTCTTCTAGTTGCGGTCCTGAAGACACTTGAAATATTTCTTTCAGTGCCTTTGCTACCTCTTCCCATCTATGGAGATATTTGCGATGATTGGCCCACCATCTTGCTGAAGTGGATTGCAATGCCACATCCATGAGAGGAACTTTATGCTCCTCTGGCACATTATCTTCAACTTTGTTAATAAAGGTATTCATAGTTTGCATGTTGGTAAGGGTGGGGTAACCCGTTACCTTTGTGCCGATCTAGTTAACTCTGCGAATAGTAGCACATCTTCTGGTATTGATCTCATACCCGCCTTGTTGTTAATTTCCCCATGCAACTTCTGATCCAACATCCAAACTTTGAACACTTCGCCAACTCGATGTTCTTCATGTTGTAGTGCTACTATAATCTTATGTCTTTCCTATTTTCATTTGGTAAAGTTGATCGATAAGTTCTGCATCTTCCCTGTTTTTGAAAATTTCTATATACCAAGGTCCCTGATAGGGATCCAATGGTTGGATCACTCTGACTTCGTCGTCTTCAAATATCATAAGTGCTTTCTTCAAATCAATAACTGCATAATTTTTGAATGCCCAGAATATCCCCAACAGGGCTGTGTATGGATCCTTATCTCCCATAATACAGATTACTTCAAAATCTATGTAAGTTTTTACTGCCGCAACATCTATTTCAACCTCTTCCAGCCTTCCTACTGGTACAATGCAATACTGGTTCACCATTCTTAGCTATGTAGACGAATATGATAACTTTGGCTTTCCTAATGCTTCTCATGTCTTTCTTGGCAAAATATTCACATATGATCCTAGACCCAACATTTTCTCTCTTATTTGAAATCCCACAACTTGAGCATTTATGCGAAATTCCTTCCTGATTCTTCTTTTGTCTCTTTTCACTCTTATTATATGCTTTTTTGGAATGTTAGTGTTAATTGAGTCCCCATGCCCTGTCCCTCCTTCTACTACTATTTTTAGATTTTTATTTAACTACTCCAGCATCTATCCCTTGTTTACAATCTTAAAGCATAGTTGGAACCATCCTTCTATTGGTGTTCCTGTGGTAGTCATATTTTCTCCTTCTCTGGATGGTTGCATTAGTTCCATATCCTTGTGGCTCTCCAGCTTCGAGAATGTTTCTAGTGCTTCTTCAAAGTATTGTCTCTGTCACTCTGGATTAAAAATATTCTTTGGGGAGGTTGGTTTGACTATATTTTCCTATTCCACCTCTTGTGCATCCTCCCTGGTTTTATTCCCTCCTCGGGTTATTATTGCCACACTCAAAAGAGGTTGTGTCTCTACTACTCTTGGATCCGCATTGACCAAATTGGTTCCCCGTTGCCTGGTTCTTTATTCCCATATTTTTATTAGCTCCGGACAGTCTTTCAGTGGCATGTGCATTCACTCGATACTGGGAACACCATGGTCATCTTGGTAGTGGACACTCCCTCGCTACATGGACTTCTTGATCACAATTGTAACACCTCAAAGGTCATCTTCCTCCAATCCTGCCCCTCCGCATCCTAATCCTCCTCGTCCTCTCAAAGTCTCATTTACTCTATAGGATGATCTATCTAGTCGGTCTGCTAATGCATCCAGGGCTCTGCACTGTTCTGTACGATGATTTGTTGAAGTACAAAATTCATAGTGGACGTTATTTGGGACATTTGAATTTTTTTTGTAGGATTTAGAATAAACTTGGAGGATGACCAATACCTTTACATATTTCACAGTATTCTACTGCTGTCTGACTCTTCTGATTAGGAAACTCTAGGAAATGGGGTTACTTCTAGTACAATCCTTGAGTATTTACTTGTGCAACTCCTCCCACTGGTGGGGCTCCTTGGCTCCTATTGCCGAAGTCCCACCGTTGGCTCCCCGCAACATCGAGCACTTTATAACTACATGTACCTCCAATAGACAATGTATACACCACACATTGGGTCGCGCTAGTCGTGCCGGTTGGATATCCTTGAGATTTTCTGTCAAACTTTCTATTTGATGTTGCAATCCCAATATGGATGGATCTTGAGTGGCTACTCCCCCCTTAAACTCCTATGAGTAGCCATACATTTCTTCTATTTTCATTGCTTGCTCTAGTGCATCTTGAAGGGTATCAATATTTTGTTGGGTCAATGGTGTTCTTGTCAAGGGTAAGAGTGCTTTAATGAACCAATCCCATTGGTGATTTGGATCAATCAGGTAACTAAGTTTCCTGATTGCATCTTTGAACCTTCTCATTAGATCCCAAGCTATTTCTCCTTCTCTCTGTTTAATCTCCCATAGTTCAGACAATCCTTGTTGATTAGCCTGAGGGACCTTGAGTTCTTGTACAAACTCTCTTTTAACATCATCTATAGCTAGGTTCTAGTGTGCTTATGACAATTTGATAAACCATCGTAATTCTCTTTCTCTTAGGGTGGTTTGAAATTCAATAAATTTAACTGCATCTAGTGTTTGACGACCTCTCCAAATTGCTTCGCACAGATACCAATGTCACTCTACATCATCATTACCCTTTCCAAAAAATTCTGGATATCAAGTAAATGATCCCACCATTTCTACTTGTGAGGGTGGGATTAATATAAATCCTCTACTTCCTCGCTAAGAAAGTTTGTGGCTAGTACTACCACTAGTGGCTATCTGCATTGTAGACTGAACACTATACAAATTTCTAGACTTTTGCAACTTTATCGAAACCTTATTAGGTGGGTGGTAAAGAACCAGGGGAAGGTTAGGACAAGTGATACTTGAAATTGGGGGAATAGGATTACCTTGTGCCATGGTTGCGGGCCTCTCTCAGAATAGTTTCTCCATTGAAACATGAAGCTCTACATCAGACTCATCCTCTAGGCACGTGTCCTCCTCTTCATTGCAATTCTTCCCTTTCTCTATTTGGGAAGGGCTTCTGTGAACTTGTCTAACTTCCTTGGTGGACCCGTGTATTCCTTTGGTCCCTGCTTCATCTTCTCTCCACCTTGTCATATGTGGCACCCCTTCTCCTTGTTTTATACTCCTCTTCTGCTTCTCAAACTCTCGTATTGCCCTCTCCCGCTACTTCTCAAGAATTAGCGCCCTCCAATGTGCTCTCAACTCCCTCAACCTACTGGAGGTCCCGACGTCCATATCCCTATTCCCATTTTTCCCTAGTTCGTAGCATCTTTGCTTCAGGTCCTTCCCCCAGTACTGGAGTTTTAAGCTTCCATCACGGGACTTTGGAAGTGCCATTAGGGTGACTTTGGGGTCTAAAATCGGCCTCCTAAGGAAATTATAAAATAATAGTGGAAATAATAAAGTATTATTTAATTACATCATCAAATTTTAGAGGGAAAAAAGAAAAAAACTAATTTTTCAACTTATCTCTCAAATATTTTACTCAAATTTCAAGTGGGAGTACTCGTTAGATGCAAAATTTAATTCCTTATCCAAGGATTTCCCATGTTGCATAATTTTGATGGATCCTGCTACATGAAAAATGAGAAAAACATGAAAAACATGATTGCAATCACGTTTTTTCATGTATTTCTCATTTTTCGTGTAGAAGGGTCCATCAAAAGTATGAAACATGGGTACTCCCTGGATGAGGAATTAAATTTTGCATCCAATGAGCACTCCCACTGGAAATTTGAGTAAAAAAATTGGGAGATAAGTTGAAAATATGAGTTGAAAAGGTAGTTTTATTATTTTATTATTTTTTAATCGTTTTACCCTTTTACTTAAAAAATGGTGAATCATCCCCCATGGTTGACATTATCATCCTGAATCCTATTGGTTCTTATAAATTTTATTTTTGTTGTACATTTTTCTTAGGAGGCCCATTTTAGACCTCAAAATTCCTCTAATGATTAGTCCCTCATCCACCATTAATGCTTTAATCCACAACGAGATTTCTCTCAACAGATTTCCTTGCAACCCAGACTTAATATATCTTTTGATTTTGTAAAATACTGATAACACTCAGCTACGAACTTTATGATGTATCCCACTAAGGTAGTCTGCACCCAAAATTCTACTGCTTGGTTTAGCTCCATATTTAGTTTGTGTAATGATGTCAGGTTTGTATACATCCAACTACGACAGGGATGATGCAACCCTCCAGAAAGTTCTTTCATATAGAGTCTTGACAACCAGTTATGGAGCTCTTCAGGAAATTTTCCCGAGAATATTTTGTACAAATCACTCGCTGAATTAGAAAATAGAACTTGATCCTTGACAGTCTTTTCTTTCTATTGTTGGAGCTCTGCCTGATGTGATATGAACTGATCTACATGATTATACCACTAGCTACACAATTCCCTTTTGTAGATCTTCGATACCATGATCTAGATCTCGAGTAAATTTTTAGGTCCTGGAAACAGAACCATTTTTTGCCGAGAAAGGGTGACTTATGGGCAAGACCTAGGTTCAGGGTCATGGCCAACAATATTCTACTGTAGTCGAGAACAATGCTGACATTTTTACGTTGCTCAAGAGAGCACAGAGCCTCACCCTAGGCATGTCGTGACCTTACTAAGATAGAGAGCTAGAACCATAATACCGAAGGGAGACAACTAACAACTAACCAGACATTACAATACACAAAGCACATTCATCGTATATGAATCAGGATATAAGTTATCATTTAGCAATTACCAACATGAAAATCAAATTTTTGAAATAGCTAAACACACAACTACAAATCTAATTGTCATAAACATCGTATAATTCAAAACTCGGCCTTCATCTTTTATATTAAATCATCAACACATTACATATTATACTTTGCAGAGTTCAACATAATACACCATAATACATTCCAAGCTCCGCAGAGCTCCCGAGACACAAAAATCTATCTTTTTCCCAGAATAGTTCTCCATCTGATGATCACTGAGTGACCTCTCTTTTTCCTTTCTTATCTACTTCTACCAACTGGCACTGTCATTCTTCGCCCCTTCTTCGCTCAACTGTTCTCTTGCGCTCCGCTACTTCCAGTCTCCTTTCGCGGTCGGCTCTGCCTCTGGGAGTCCTTCTGTTTGTTCATTGTCCCCTATTTCTTTCATCTGTGATGCTTCCTTCCTATGCTTCTCCACATGTCTGTAGACTCTCCACAATAGCAATAGTTCTTTTCCTTTAATAATGGTGCTCCGCCACCTTTTCTTTCCGCCACCTAGCATTCCACAACTCAAAATTATGTTACTCAAAACAAAGGCCGCAACAATAAGCATAATAATAATTATTTTGATAATAACAACATTAGTAATAATAATAATAATGTCGATAATGATAATTATAATAATAATAATAATAATAATAATAACAATAATTTTTTAAATTCTAATAATAATAGTAATAATACAACTTCTTTATTTAATAGTAGAGTTGTTAATCTTTCGAGATTTTCTTTCGAACCCCATGTTTATAGTATTTTGGGGAGAGGGCTAAATTTTTCCCTTGATCCTAGAAAAATCCCCATTGAAGAGATTATTTGTGATGTTGAATTCAGGATAAGGGACTTACCTGATGTCACTAAGGATATCATAAGGCAAGATTGTTTTGTTATCTTAAGGAAGGCCAAGCCCCCGAAGAGCAACATTACCAAGCTTAATTGTTTGGCTCTAAAGTCTTTAAACAATAACAAGGAAATTTTTGTTCCCAAAGCGAAAAAAGGTGGGGCTACGGTTATCCTTGATAAAGATGATTACAAGAGAAAAATTTTGGATCACTTACGTAATTGTGGGAGTTGCAAGAAGCTTGATAAGAACCCCTTAAAGAAGATCTCCAAAAATGCAGCTCTTGCCATAAAATCCAATAACTCTATGAGCTCCTTTATCCATAAGCTCATTGAGAGTTTCCCACTTACTTCTAGGATTTATGGCCTTTCCAAGATCCATAAGGAAGGGGCTTCCTCTTAGACCTATTGTCAACACCATAAGGGGACCGACCTATCTTCTGGCTACATATTTATCCCATAAGCTTAAACCTCTTGTTGGTCAAACAGAATCCTTTGTCAAAGATTCATCCTAGTTTGTCAACGAATTAAAAGGTATGATGCTCAGTCCTAATGATAAGCTTATTAGCTTCGATGTGGTCGCCCTCTACACCAACATTCCCATTAGTGGGGCCATTGATGTTGTCAATCACATTATAGATCTGGATACCACTAATTTGGTTGAAATATCTCTTACTTCTATGTTCTTCAGCTTTGAAGGTTAATTTTATGAGAAAACGTGTGGTGTTTCTATGAGTTACCCCCTTTCCCTTGTTGTGGCCAATCTATTCATAGAGGATTTTTAATCTAAGGCATTATCCTCTACTCTATTCCAACCAAAACTTTTGAAGAGTTTTGTGGATGACACCCGTGTCATCTCACCTCATGGTCAAGAAAAGTTTGAGATTTTTTTCCAGCATCTTAACAATCAATCAAGTTCCATAAAATTCACGATGGAATGTGAAATCAATGATTTCCTGCCTTTCCTCGATATCCTTATTTCAAAAGGAGATAAATGTTCTTTCTCCTATCAGGTTTTTCGGAAGAAAAATCACACAGAACAATATCTTAATGCTAAATCCCATCATTTACTTGCTAAATAACTAGGTGTTCTCAACACCTTAGCCACTCAAGCGTTGAGGGTTTCTGATGAGAACCATATCAATGAGGAAAAAACCCATCTCTTAAATGTTTTTTAGAATAATCGATATAGTAGATTCCAGTGTCTTAAGGCTTTTGTTAAAGATGAGAAAGGCCCTAAGATAAAAATTGAACCCAAGGATCGGTTCTCGGGAGTGAATCTTCCATTCATCCAAGGGATCACTGATAAGATTGCCAAGATCTTGATGAAGCATAAAGTCCCCTTGACCTTTAGGCCTCTAAATACTATTAGGGGCCCCCTAAGGTGTGTGAAGGAGACTGTGGAGCCTAACGATTTTGAAAGGAGTTTATGTCATCGTTTGTTCCTCTAGGACTCCCTACATTGGTGAAATGGGTTGCTCAACAAATCAAAGGATTCATGAAGATTTGGTTGACATAAAACACGAGAGGATGTGCTCATTAGCTTTGGTTGAGCATGTGGATAAGAATAAACACCAGGTATGCATTAAATACACTCGAGTCATTGCTAAGATTGGTCGGTTCCATCATCGAAAGTTTAGGGAGGCTATTGAAATCGAAAAGAGGCCAAGCAATTTGAATAGAGATGATGGTTGGAAAATTAGTAGTTGTTGGGTCCCTACCTTATCTTCCTAAAATATTTTTTTTTGACTATATATCAAATTTAATCTAAAACCAAATATTTAATTATTCTCTCATTTAATTAAAAATTCCTAATTTAGATATATTTTAATTTAATCATTATTTAATCGTAAAGTAATTCATTTTAATTCTTATTTATGTTTTTTCATTAATTTTTATTCATTTAAATATAATATTATTCTGTAATGGATACATATTTTAATCTAAACCCAAATAATTAAAATTTGGGGTCAAATTCACATGTATTTATGTAAATTCAAAAATCTTAGTTTAATCCTAATTCAATCCTAATCCTAATTTTTTTATATTCATTTATATTCATTTAATATAATATTCACGGAGTTATTCCATATATATTTAATCTAAAACCAAATATTTAATTATTATATTATCCTTAAATAAATGTCTATATCAAATTCATATTTATTTATTTAATTAAAAAAACACACAATTTAGACATATTTATTTAATCTTAACTTATTAAATAAATAGATAAATAAATTATTTAGTCAATACTTTATATTTGATTTATAATATATTTCTATTTAGTCTAAACCTCTATATATATATATATATATATATATATATATATATATATATATATATATATATATATATATTAACATCCATGTAAACCATTGTAATTTACATTTCTTTTAATTACCATGTTTTACCAAAACAATTATATCAAGAAAATCAAGAATCAATTGATGTAAAATGAATTCTTGTATGGGTATTCATTATTTACGGGAGTATTTTTCATCCTTTTTAAAAAAAAAAGAGAAGAGTCTGCATATTTGATGGGTGTCACTAGAGGGCATTATGATGTGTTGTATTTACTCTCATTTACTCATCAAGGGATATATTAAGACTTCAACAGATGTTCCACCTCCACCATCTGCAAGAGAAATTTTTTGAATTGCAGACAGAAATATATTGCATTGACGACTTCCCATGGGCAAAGAGATTATCTGGAACCATATCAACATTCATGTGGACTCAATCGGAAGCGTAACAAGTTCTTCTTTGATGCCAGAAACTTGAAAAGTAGGCAGTCGGTACAAGAAGCCAATGCAAACATGAAAGATTCTCAAAAGTTGAATGTAGACAATGTAGAAAGAGGTCACTTCCTTATGTAGAATGGAGCAATCAAATTTATCCAAGTAAGGACTAAAGTTTGCTACGGTGGTTATTCTTCAAGGAAAAAGATAAGTAATCATGCCATGTATTTTTTTTTAATATTTTCCATAATTAGTGCAAGTGAAATATAAATTCAGAAGGTAAGTTTCGACTGCCAAGATAAGAAATTTTGGCTAAATTTCCTTATTATATAATATTTTTCTTTGTGAGATGAAATATATATAAATAAATATTATATATATCATATCTTTTTTTCTGAAAAAATAATTATTAGAAAATAGAAAGAATACTAATGATCTTTGTCATATTTCTTGAGATAAGAAAATGATATTTGCTATTTTCGAAAGAATATATTTATCTTGAGAGTAAAAGATAAGTCCATTGTGTTAATTCCTTTACAAGTGTTTGCAAAGGTTACATGTTAACTGTGCTATTATTTAAAAAAAAGGGTCTATCTAGCTCTTATGCCCAAAACAAGGGTTAGTTATGGTAATTACTTTAAAAATGATTTTCTTGAATAGATTAAAGAGGGTAGCTCTTTAATATAAATATTTACATAATATTGTATAAGTGAGAAAATAGAAGATGCATGATCTTTATTTTTAAAAGGGATTTTGTACTCATTTAGTTTAGGAAATGAGAACAAATCCAAGGTATTTTCTTGAGAATGAATATAGAGGGTAACTCTTTGAAATGTTTTCATGTGTAGTAAAGAAGAAAAGAGAAGTTTCTCACATGAATATTCTATACATTAACCATGTTGTGAATAGTAATTATTTAATAAATCCATGGATAGTTTCATAAATCCAAGAATAATTTTACCATGGTATTGGTACAGATTAATTAATAAATCCATGGATAGTTTCATAAATCCATGGATAGTTTACCATGGTATTGGTAAAGAAATGTTGAGCTTTCTTAATATTTAGGAGAATATGTGAGTACCTTTATGATATCAAAACTAATATGTTAGTTTATGTTAGTTCTTTTGGAATAAGGTCATGCATAGGCATGCAAAATATGTATTAACTTTCATTGGAAATAATATACATGTTCGTAGGTGGGAAAGATAGCATGTTGTGTTAAACTACGTTGGAAATGATTGTTAGTATAATATTTGAAAAAGGAGACATGTATTTGTATTCTTAATTGCATAGTTTTACAGAAAAGAAAACATATGTTTACATGCTCACTTGTGTTGATATTTCCTTAGGGAAGACTCGTGAAGGAAGCTATGTGCTTTGTTGTGTAAGCACTCCTTTGGGGAGACTCTTTTGGAATCGATATGCATTTGCATGCATGGGAGCAACATTTGTTATGTTAGCTTGCATTCCATGTACTAAAAGTAATAGCTCAAGGGTTAGCTATTTTGATTAAATTATGTAAATTGCATGCACGAGCGTCATAACTATGTATCAGTTTATTTTAGATATATGCTGGGGAGATGTAGCTATTGTCTTGTAGGAATGAGTGCTTATGCGACAGAAACATTAGTTAATGTGATGACTTATAACAAGAACATATGAGGTAAATGATTATGGTTCATGCAGATGAGAATGAACTACCAGATGATCCAGTGTACGATGGACCATTGTATGTACATCCATGCCATCAAGATATGAAGATATGAAGACCGAACGGTAAACGATATCATATTTATTGTAATGGCTTTAAGCTAGATATTTGTATATTTCCTTGTAAGATTATATAAACAATGTTTAAGGGATGGTCTCCTTTATAAGCCATTGAGTGATGGGTTGAACACCCTCACGAGCATTTAATAATAAAATTAAAAGTTTGCTAGTTTTCACCCTACGGGGTTTCCAGGCTATATTGGTGTTCAAATGATGTGAATGATTATTGTGTCAAGATGATGATTTTGATTGCTTTCCTGTTATGATGTTCATAATGCCAAGTAGGTGATGACTACATGAATAATGGAATGAGTGGAAGGTTACATCATACAATATTATGTTAATGTATTTTAATGGAGGTTGTTAATGGTTAAGGAGCTTATTATTCTTAATATAAAGTTACATTATGAACTGGTAAAAATTCTATGTAATGATGAGTAAGGAATATTTAATAGTGAATGGATAGTTACCCGTGAGTAACTTGTATAAAAAAAAAAATTTAACTCCTTACATTTCCATGTGAAGTTATCAGTGTATGTTACAAATGGTATCAGAGTTAAAGGTTGCAACACTGGCACCTTTGGGATTTGTTAAGAAAAAATAAAGAGATCGGAGATGAAATGCACGTCTGTGAAGGAAGACATCGCATCTCTAATCAAGGTTGAACAATGAGTTTCAAGAGATAAGTATTAATATCTTTCTTGTCTTGAAAGTAATAGTTATTACATTTATGGAAAATACACAGCTTACAAAGTAAATAATTGTTGAGATAGAGTTTCTTTAAAAAGGATATGTATTTTCCATGTACGTAAAAATTCTATTGTTGTGTTGAAGTTTCCTTGAAAGGAGTTGAGAATTTGGTTTCTTGAAAAAGAAACATGTGTGTGCTTGAAAATTTAACTAATATACATTTGATTCTTCTTGAGAGAAATATGTATATTTTGAAAATAAATCTTGCATTTGAATCTTGCAACTAAAAGAGACAAATATAGAGTCAAACGTGGTTTTAATTAATATGTAAGTTTGTCTATTATCATACCAATAGTCCTTGTGCCATGATATGCAGGAATGCGTAGGAATTTTATGTAAAAAGAGAGTATGTGTTTATTTAGCTAAATTTTCTTGAAAATAATATAGATTAAAGAAGGTAATTCTTAAAAATATTTCATGGGTTGAGAGATAAGTTAATGAGTTTTTTTTTCTTGGAAAGAAGTCATGAAGAACTATGTTAGTTTCTCATAATACCTTCTTGGAGAAAGTTTATGTTGAATCTTGTGTGAAAAGAACACTTGCATATTGGGAAAATATTATGTTGTTCTTACGGAAAAGAATAACCTCTTGAATATATTACGTTGCTAGATGGATTATGTCAACTTCTTGATTTAGGTGTATTAAAGGTTAAGTTAACCTTATTAGTGTTGCGTAGTTTTTATGCATAAAGAGGCTATCTATGGTAAATTCTTGGAAGAAAAGCATGAGCAACTTGCATGTAGAATCATAGAGGAATAAGGTTCTTTTCATGGATAGAATATCTATTGAGTATGTTATTATGTTATGCTATCATAACTATTATGTTATATGTCCTCGAAGAGGAATCATGAGTTTGCATACTCAATTATGTTAAGTACTCTATTGAGAAATTAAGATTAGAATATTTATGCATTGTATGCATAGGAACAACAACCAATATGTTAGCTTTATTATATTTGCATGCTCCAAAGGCAAAAGCTGAAGTGGTGGGTCTTTTGTAAAATTTTAAGTAAAGCGAATGCACATTGTGTCATTTTCCATTAAAGGAATTTCTGAACATATATAGTGATTTGTCTTGTATGAATGTGTGTGTGTGTGAATGTGGGAGTTATTTGACATGAATTGATAATTACCTACTCACAATAATGTAGAGATGCTAGAAGAAAGCATGTTGTGACATTGTATTCACATCTCATATATGCACATGAATAGGTGTTAAAGGATCAATCAAAGATTGATTATTTATTGATTAAGGATTTATCTAATCATGCTATAAAATCTTGTCGATGCTGCTAAAAGAAAACATTGTTGTAGAGGAGCAATGTGAATTTCCTAATGGGGATGAGTATTGCAGTAGGGAGCGAAGTTCTTCAAATGAAATAAAGATAAGTATTTTATTTTATTTTAAGAATTCTATTCACATTCCTGTTGATTTCCTTTAAAAATGAATTGTTATATACATGGCATTGCATGAGATTAGATTCCATTTAAGAAAATTTTTAAAAAATTACATGCTATTAAACATACTTTTTCTGCATAAGAATATGCATATGAGATTAATATGTGTATTATGCTTTATTTATTTAGGAAAGAAAGTATAAAAAGCATGAAAGTATAATGACTAGTGACTCACTAGTTTTTGCATGAGTCATCATGAATGCATTAAGATCATAATCGCATGGAAGGATTAGTTTTAGAGTGACTCGTGTCATGGATGCATTAAAATTATTAATAGCATTGATTAGTTATGAATCAATAACTAATGAAAGTTATTTGCACGAATTGATTTTGACTAAAACTATTTGAAAGTTGTGAACAAATGATTATGATAATTAATTCGTGTGTCAGTCTGTTGGAACAGAACATTAGGGGAATTGGAAATGTTTGCACTCATACCCTAATTTTTATTGACACATATGCATTAATGAATATTTATATATACTGGTATGCATGACAACATCTTATGCAGGAACTTAAAATGATTGCGTAAGATAATATGTGCTTGAGAAATGCATATTTACGACTAGCATTGTTTCTTATAGTAAGCATGGGTAGCTTAATGGAAACAGAGAATATGTGAAAATAAAACATCGCAAACATTGCAATGTGAATTCCAACAGTAAATATTAAAGTATCATGTTGGGCATGATTTTTTTATTTCGGAAATAATAATGTACAACACATGTATGTTACTTCTAGGGGGAAAGTTGTGACAGCTTCATTAAAGTTAGATAGTATTAACTAGTTAAAGACAATTTGTTTAATTTTATTTTATCTGGCAAGAAAAACTTAAATCATCACTGTTGATAAAGAAAATTATTTAATTTGCTGAAATTAATTAATGAAAAGAAAATCTTTTTAAGTTGATGGTAAAAATGTTTCCAAGAATAGGAGGTGGTTGGGGACAGCTGGAAAGACAGTTACCTACTCCTCTAAGGATAAAGCTAAATCCCAGAGGAGGAGTAGGCATTCTGTGAAATCGGTAAAGGGGGAGTATTTTCTAGAGCTGGTTGGGACTAGTTGAAAATAGCTTACAGCAACCCTGGTAAAACCAGAATTTCTGAGTGTGACTGGATTGGCCATCCAAAGGTCATAGCAGAAAGATCCACTGTTAACCCGTGGCACTGTCTAGATTCTGGAGCTAGGGGCAAGTGGAGGACGTAATAGCCTCCCTTGATGGTTGGGAGGACCACAACTTGAAAGACTAAATTTCCAGATAAGTATAAAGACATTTTAGTGTGCTGTGCTATTTTGAATTAATATGGAAAGATTCATTGTTTGGATGTCTTTAGCAGGAGCTAAGACAACGTGCACGTGATGCATTGATTAGAGAGTTGGTGATATCTGAGTACTTGTGGAAGTACATTGATTAAAACATCTCTTAATATTGCAAGAATGTTTGATAGTGGCCAGTATTTTCATTTGATTGAAACTATGTGACTAATGTGATTGAATGGTTAGCCATACATTACAGGCTCTTTCCAGGAAGTGTTGATGGGTGTTCAACCATTCTATGATAGGTTGCGTAAAAGCCATCATTTCTTCCAATAGTAATTGGTAAGTTCGTATAGATTTTTTTCTATATTTTTGTGAATTGAATAAGGGATAAGCAGATAGAAATGGAAATGAAATTTTCTTTGCGTTGTACATGCTGATGAATATGGATAAAAACATTATTGTCTCAATTAATGGAATTTAAGGAAAAAAAAAAGTGTTCATTATGAAGGGGAGGGACCCCCTTTGGGTTGTTTATATTATTATATCATGAGTATAAGTTTAAATTTCAGTGAGAGAAGCACACGGAGGATGGTGTTCTCTTAAGGGGAGGAGTATGTAACATCCATGTAAACCATTTTAATATACATTTTTTTTAATTACCATGTTTTACCAAAACAGTTATATCAAGAAAATCAAGAATCAGTTGATGTAAAACAAATTCCTGAATGGGTATTCATTATTTACGGGAGTATATTTCATCCTTTAAAAAAAAAAAGAGAAGAGTTTGCATATTTGATGGGTGTCACTAGAGGGCATTATGATGTGTTGTATTTACTCTAGTTTACTCATCAAGTGATATATTAAGACTTCAACATATGTTCTGCCTCCACCATCTGCAAGAAAAATTTGTTGAATTGCAGACAGAAATATATTGCATTGACGACTTCCCACGGGAAAAGAGATTATCTAGGACCATATCAACATTCATGTGGACCCAATCGAAACCGTAACAAGTTCTTAACATTCTGAAACAGTAATGGGTTGATTCAAGCCAATGCAGCATGAAAAGGTCCTCAAAAGTTGATTACGGAACCAATGTATTCAATTAGCTTCCTTGCTATGAGAGTGATAAATCAAATTCTCAGCAGGAGTAGTTTTCTAGGTGGTTCCTTTGTGGGGAAAAGATAGTAATCATGCCATAATATTTTTTATTTGGTGTTTGTAAATTCTGCTGCAAGTGAAATAAATTCGGAAGGTAAAGTGTTATTTGTCAGAGATAAGTAATTTTTGGCTAAATTTCCTTCCACTATAATCTTTTCTT
Source organism: Pinus albicaulis (assembly GCA_034641835.2). Lineage (NCBI taxonomy): Eukaryota > Viridiplantae > Streptophyta > Pinopsida > Pinales > Pinaceae > Pinus > Pinus albicaulis. The sequence goes on from CM076571.1 coordinate 834,864,323, forward strand.
CGTAGGATGAAATATCAAATAAAAGATTATATAATATAATATAGTTTTTTTGAAAAAGCACCATTATTGAAAAATAAAATAATACTAATGATCTTTCTCCTGCTATTTAAGACAGAAAATGATATTTGCTAGCACCTGAGAAGAATATATTTATCTTAACGAGTGAAAATCAAAATATTTATTCAAATTCCTTTTGCAAGGGTTTTCAAAGGTTACATGTTAACTGTGCTATTATTTAAAAAAAAAGGTCTATCTATCTCTTATGCCCAAAAAAATGGTTAGTTATGGTAATTACTTTAAAAAGGATTTGATCTTGAATAGATTAAAGAGGGTAACTCCTTAATATAAATATTTACATAATATTGTATAAGCGAGAAAATAGAAGATGCATGATCTTTATTTTTAAAAGGGATTCTGTACTCATTTAGTTTAGGAAATGAGAACAAATCCAATGTATTTTCTTGAGAATGAATACAGAGAGTAACTCTTTGAAATATTTTCATGTGTAGTGAAGAAGAAAAGAGAAGTTTGTCACATTAATATTCTATACATTAACCATGTTGTAAATAGTAATTATTTAATAAATCCATGGATAGTTTACCATGGTATTGGTAAAGATTAATTAATAAATCCATGGATAGTTTCATAAATCCAAGAATAAGTTTACCATGGTATTGGTACAGATTAATTAATAAATCCATGGATAGTTTCATAAATCCATGGATAGTTTACCATGGTATTGGTAAAAAAATGTTGAACTTTCTTAATATTAAGGAGAATATGTGAGTACCTTTATGATATCAAAACTAATATGTTAGTTTATGTTAGTTCTTTTGGAATAATGTCATGCATAGGCATGCAAAATATGTATTAACTTTCATTGGAAAAAATATACATGTTCGTAGGTGGGAAAGATAGCATGTTGTGTTAAACTACATTGGAAATTATTTTTAGTATAATATTTGAAAAAGAAGACACGTATTTGTATGCTTAATTGCATAGTTTTATAGCAAAGAAAAAATATGTTTACATTCTCACTTGTGTTGATATTTCCTTAGGGAAGACTCGTGAAGGAAGCTATGTGCTTCGTTGTGTACACACTCCTTTGGGGAGACTCTTTTGGAATCGATATGCATTTGCATGCATGCGAGAAACATTTGTTATGTTAGCTTGCATTCCATGTACTAAAAGTAATAGCTCAAGGGTTAGCTATTTTGATTAAATTATGTAAATTGCATGCACGAGCATCATAACTATGTATCAGTTTATTTTAAATATATGCTAGGGAGATGTAGCTATTGTCTTGCAGGAATGAGTGCTTATGTGATGGAAACATTAGTTAATGTGATGACTTATAACCAGCACATATGAGGTAAATGATTATGGTTCATGCAGATGAGAACGAACTACTAAATGATCCAGTGTACGATGGACCATTGTAGGAACATCCATGCCATCAAGATATGAAGATATGAAGACCAGAGGGTAAATGGTATCATATTTATTGTAATGGCTTTAAGCTAGATATTTGTATATTTCCTTGTAAGATTATATAAATGATGGTTAAGTGATGGTCTCCCTTATAAGCCATTGAGTGATGGGATGAACACCCTCACGAGCATTTAATAATAAAATTAAACATTTGCTGGTTTTCACCCTACAGGGCTTCCAGGGTATATTGGTGTTCAAATGATGTGAATGATTATTGTGTCAAGATGATGATTTTGATTCCTTTCCTGTTATGATGTTCATAATGCCAAGTAGGTGATGACTACACGAATAATGTAATGAGTGGAAGGTTACATCATACAGTATTATATTAATGTACTGTAATGGAGGTTGTTAATTGTTAAGGAGCTTATTATTCTTAATCTAAAGTTACATTATGAACTGGTAAAAATTCTATTTAATGATGAGTAAGGAATATTTAATAGTGAATGGATAGTTACCCGTGAGTAACTTGTATAAAAAAAAAATAACTCCTTACATTTCCATGTGAAGTTATCAATGTATGTTACAAGTGGTATCAGAGCTAAAGGTTGCAACACTAGCGCCTTTGGGATTTGTTAAGAGAAAATAAAGAGATCGGAGATGAAACACACGTTTGTGAAGGAAGGCATCGCATCTCTAATCCAGGTTGAAAAATGAGTTTCAAGAGATAAGTATTAATATCTTTCTTGTCTTGAAAGTAATAGTTATTACATTTATGGAAAATACACAACTTACAAAGTAAATAACTATTGAGTTAGTGTTTCTTTAAAAAGGATATGTATTTTCCATTTACGTAAAACTTCTATTGTTGTGTTGAAGTTTCCTTGAAAGGAGTTGGGAATTTGGTTTCTTGAAAAAGAAACATGTGTGTGCTTGAAAATTTAACTAATATGCATTTGATCCTTCTTGAGAGAAATATGTATATTTTGAAAATAAATCTTGCATGTGAATCTTGTAGCTAAAAGAGACAAATATAGAGTAAAACGTGGTTTTACTTAATATGTAAGTTTGTGCATTATCATACCGATAGTCCTTGTGCCATGATATGCAGGCATGCATAGGAATTTTATGTAAAACGAGAGTATGTGGTTATTTAGCTAAAGTTTCTTGAAAAGAATATAGATTAAAGAAGGTAATTCTTAAAAATATTTCATGGGTTGAGAGATAAGTTAATGAGTTTTTTTTTTTCTTGGAAAGAAGTCATGAAGAACTATGTTAGTTTCTCATAATACTTTCTTGGAGAAAGTTTATGTTGAATCTTGTGTGAAAAGAACACTTGCTTCTTGGGAAAATATTATGTTGTTCTTACGGAAAATAATAACCTCTTGAATATATTACATTTCTAGATGGATTATATCAACCTCTTGATTTAAGTGTATTAAAGGTTAAGTTAACCTTGTTAGTCTTACGTAGTTTTTATGCATAAAAGAGGCTATCTATGGTAAATTCTTGGAAGCAAAGCATGAGCAACTTGCATGTAGAATCATAAAGGAATAAGGTTCTTTGCATGGATAGAAGATCTATTGAGTATGTGATTATGTTATGCTATCATAACTATTATGTTATATGTCCTCGAAGAGGAATCATGAGTTTTCCTACTCGATTATGTTAAGTACTCTATTGGAAAATTAAGATTAGAATCTTTATGCATTGCAAGCACATGAACAACAGCCAATATGTTAGCTTTATTATATTTGCATTCTCTAAAGGAAAAAGCTGAAGTGGTGGGTCTTTTGTAAAAGTTTAAGTAAAGCAAATGCACATTGTGTCATTTTCCATTAAGGGAATTTTTGAACAGATATAGTGATTTGTCTTTTATGAATGTGTGCGTGTGTGAAAAACGTCATAATAATGTGGGAGTTATTTGACATGAATTGATAATTACTTACTCACACTAATGTAGAGATGCTAAAAGAAAGCATGTTGTGACATTTTATTCACATCTCATATATGCACATGAATAGGTGTTAAAGGATCAATCAAAGATTGATTATTTATTGATTAAGACTTTATCTAATCATGTTATAAAATCTTATTGATGCTACTAAAAGAAAACATTGTTGTAGAGGAGCAATGTGAATTTACTGATGGGGATGAGTACTGCAGTAGGGTGAGAATTTCTTCAAATGAAATAAACATAAGTATTTTATTTTATTTTATTTTAAGAAGTCTATGCACATGCATGTTGATTTCCTTTAAAAATGAATTTTTATATACATGGCATTGCATGAGATTAGATTCCATTTAAGAAAATTATTAAAAAGGTACATGCTATTCTAACATACTTTTTCTGCATAAGAATATGCATATGAGATTAATATGTGTATTATGCTTTATTTCTTTAGGAAAGAAAGTATAAAAAAGCATGAAAGTATAATGACTAGTGACTGACTAGTTTTTGCATGAGTCATCATGAATGCATTAAGATCATAATCATATGGAAGGAATAGTTTTAGAGTGACTCGTGTCATGGATGCATTAAAATTATTAATAGCATTGATTATTTATGAATAAATAACTAATGAAAGTTATTTGCACGAATCGATTTTGACTAAAGCTATTTGAAAGTTGTGAACAAATGATTATGATAATTAATTCGTGTGTCAGTCTATTGGAACAGAACATTAGGGGAATTGGAAATGTTTGCACTGATACCCTAATCTTTATTGACACATACGCATTAATGAATATTTATATATACTGGTATGCGTGACAACATCTTATGCAGGAACTTAAAATTATTGCGTAAGATAATATGTGCTTGAGAAATGCATATTTACGATTAGCATTGTTTATTATAGTAAGCATGGGTAGCTTAATGCAAATAGAAAATCTGTGAAAATAAAACGTCACAAACATTGCAATGTGAATTGCAACAGTAAATGTTAAAGTATCATGTTGGGCATGATTTTGTTATTTCAGAAATAATAATGTACAACACATGTATGTTACTTCTAGGGGGAAAGTTGTGACAGCTTCATTAAAGTTAATTAGTATTAACTAGATCAAGACAATTTGTTTAATTTTCTTTTATCTGGCAAGAAAAACTTAAATCATCACCGTTGATAAAGCAAATTATTTAATTTGCTGAAATTAATTAGTGAAAAGAAAATTTTTTTAGCTGATGATAAAAATGATTCTAGGAATAGGAGGTGGTTAGGGATAGCTGGAAAGACAGTTACCTACTCCTATGAGGATAAATCTGAATCCCAGAGGAGGAGTAGGCATTCTGTGAAATTGGTAAAGGGGGAGTATTTTCTAGAGCTAGTTGGGACCAGTTGAAAATAGCTTACAACAACCCCTGTAAAACCAGATTCTCTGAGTGTGGATAGATTGGCCATCCATAGGTCATAGCAGAAAGATCCACTGTTAACCCGTGGCACTGTCTAGATTCTGGAGCTAGGGGCAAGTGGAGGACGTAATAGCCTCCCTTGATGGTTGGGAGGACCACAGCTTGAAAGACTAAATTTCCAGATAAGTATAAAGAATTTTTAGTGTGCTGTGCTATTATGAATTAATATGGAAAGATTGACTGTTTGGATGTCTTTAGCAGGAGCTAAGATAGTGTGCACGTGATGCATTGAGTAGAGAGTTGGTGCTCTTTGAGTACTTGTGGAAGTACTTTGATTAAAACATCTCTTGATATTGCAAGAATGTTTGATAGTGGCAAGTATTTTCATTTTATTGAAACTATGTGACTAATGTGATTGAATGGTTAGTCATACATTACAGGCTCTTTCCAGGAAGTGTTGATGGGTGTTCAACCATTCTATGAGAGGTTGCGTAAAATCCATCATTTCTTCCAATAGTAATTGGTAAGTTCGTATAGAGATTTTTCTATATTTTTGTGAATTGAATAAGGGATAAGTAGATAGAAATGGAAATGAAATTTTCTTTGCGCTGTACATGCTTATGTATATGGATAAAAACATTATTGTCTCAATTAATGGCATTTAAGGAAAACAAAAGTGTTCATTGTGAAGGGGAAGGACCCCCTTTGGGTTGTTTATATTATTATATCATGAGTATAAGTTTAAATTTCAGTGAGAGAAGCACACCGAGGATGGTATTCTCTTAAGGGGGTAGTATGTAACATCCATGTAAACCATTGTAATTTACATTTTTTTTAATTACCATGTTTTACCAAAACAATTATATCAAGAAAATAAAGAATCAGTTGATGTAAAACGAATTCCTGAATGGGTATTCATTATTTACGGGAGTATTTTTCATCCTTTTAAAAAAAAAAGGAGGAGAGTCTGCATATTTGATGGGTGTCACTAGAGGGCATTACGATGCATTGTATTTACTCTCGTTTACTCATCAAGTGATATATTAAGACTTCAACATATGTTCTGCCTCCACCATCTGCAAGAGAAATTTGTTGAATTACAGACAGAAATATATTGCATTGACGACTTGCCACGAGCAAAGAGATTATTTGGGACCAGATCAACATTCATGTGGACCCAATCGGAAGCATAGCAAGTTCTTCTTTGATGCCAGAAACTTGAAAAGTAGGCAGTCGGTACAAGAAGCCAATGCAGACATGAAAGATTCTCAAAATTTGAGTGCAGACAATGTAGAAAGAAGTCGCTTCCTTATGTAGAATGGAGCAATCAAACTTCTCCAAGCAAGGACTGAATTTTTTTACGGTGGTTATTCTTCAAGGAAAAAGATAAGTAATCATGCCATGTATTTTTTTTTAATATTTTGCATAATTAGTGCAAGTGAAATATAAATTCAGAAGGTAAGTGTCGACTGCCAAGATAAGTAATTTTGGCTAAATTTCCTTATTATATAATCTTTTTCTTTGTGAGATGAAATATATAAATAAAGATTATATATATCATATAGTTTTTTCTGACAAGAGATTATTAGAAAATAGAAAGAATACTAATGATCTTTCTCATATTTCTTGAGATAAGAAAATTATATTTGCTATTTCCGAAAGAATATATTTATCTTGAGAGTAGAAGATAAGTCCATAGTGTTAATTCCTTTGCAAGGGTTTGCAAAGGTTACATGTTAACTATGCTATTATTTAAAATAAAGGGTCTATCTAGCTCTTATGCCCAAAACAAGGGTTAGTTATGGTAATTACTTTAAAAAGGATTTTCTTGAATAGATTAAAGAGGGTAACTCTTTAATATAAATATTTACATAATATTGTATAAGCGAGAAAATAGAAGATGCATGATCTTTATTTTTAAAAGGGATTTTGTACTCATTTAGTTTAGGAAATGAGAACAAATCCAAGGTATGTTCTTGAGAATTAATATAGAGGGTAACTTTTTGAAATATTTTCATGTGTAGTGAAGAAGAAAATAGAAGTTTCTCACATTAATATACTATACATTAACCATGTTGTAAATAGTAATTATTTAATAAATCCATGGATAGTTTACCATGGTATTGGTAAAGATTAATTAATAAATCCATGGATATTTTCATAAATCCAAGAATAATTTTACCATGGTATTGGTACATTTTAATTAATAAACCCATGGATAGTTTACCCTGGTATTGGTAAAGAAATGTTGAGATTTCTTAATATTTAGGAGAATATGTGAGTACCATTATGATATCAAAACTAATATGTTAGTTTATGTTAGTTCTTTTGGAATAATGTCATGCATAGGCATGCAAAATATGTATTAACTTTCATTGGAAAGAATATACATGTTCGTAGGTGGGAAAGATAGCATGTTGTGTTAAACTACATTGGAAATGATTGTTAGCATAATATTTGAAAAAGAAGACATGTGTTTGTATGCTTAATTGCATAGTTTTACAGAAAAGAAAACATATGTTTACATGCTCCCTTGTGTTGATATTTCCTTAGGGAAGACTCATGAAGGGAGCTATGTGCTTCGTTGTGTAAGCACTCCTTTGGGGAGACTCTTTTGGAATCAATATGCATTTGCATGCATGGGAGCAAAATTTGTTATGTTAGCTTGCATTCCATGTACTAACAGTAATAGCTCAAGGGTTAGCTATTTTGACTAAATTATGTAAATTGCATGCATGTGCATCACAACTATGTATCATTTTATTTTAAATATATGCTAGAGAGATGTAACTATTGTCTTGCAGGAATGAGTGCTTATGCGACGGAAAAATTAGCTAATGTGATGACTTATAACCAGCACATATGAGGTAAATGATTATGGTTAATGCAGATGAGAACGAACTACGAGATGATCCAGTGTACGATGGACCATTGTAGGTACATCCATGCCATCAAGACATGAAGATATGAAGACCAGAGGGTAAATGGTATCATATTTATTGTAATGGCTTTAAGCTAGATATTTGTATATTTCCTTGTAAGATTATATAAACGATGGTTAAGGGATGGTATCGCTTATAAGCCATTGAGTGATGGGCTGAACACCCTCACGAGCGTTTAATAATAAAATTAAACGTTTGCTGGTTTTCACCCTACAAGGTTTCCAGGGTATATTGGTGTTCAAATGATGTGAATGATTATTGTGTCAAGATGATGATTTTGATTCCTTTCCTGTTATGATGTTCATAATGCCAAGTAGGTGATGACTACATGAATAATGGAATGAGTAGAAGGCTACATCATACAGTATTATGTTAATGTATTGTAATGGAGGTTGTTAATGGTTAAGGAGCTTATTATTCTTAATCTAAAGTTACATTATGAACTGGTAAGCATTCTATGTAATGATGAGTAAGGAATATTTAATAGTGAATGGATAGTTACCCGTGAGTAACTTGTATAAAAAAAAAAAATTAACTCCTTACATTTCCATGTGAAGTTATCAGTGTATGTTACAAGTGGTATCAGAGCTAAAGGTTGCAACATTGGCACCTTTGGGATTTGTTAAGAGAAAATAAAGAGATCATAGATGAAACGCACGTCTGTGAAGGAAGGCATCGCATCTCTAATCCAGGTTGAACAATGAGTTTCAAGAGATAAGTATTAATATCTTTCTTGTCTTAAATGTAATAGTTATTACATTTATGGAAAATACACTACCTACAAAGTAAATAACTGTTCAGTTAGAGTTTCTTTAAAAAGCATATGTATTTTCCATTTACGTAAAACTTCTATTGTTTTGTTGAAGTTTCCTTGAAAGGAGTTGGGAATTTGGTTTCTTGAAAAAGAAACATGTGTGTGCTTGAAAATTTAACTAATATACATTTGATTCTTCCTGAGAGAAATATGTATATTTTGAAAATAAATCTTGCATGTGAATCTTGCAACTAAAAGAGACAACTATAGAGTAAAATGTGGTTTTACTTAATATGTAATTTTGTGTATTATCATACCAATAGTCCTTGTGCCATGATATGTAGGCATGCATAGGAATTTTATGTAAAAAGAGACTAGTAGTTATTTAGCTAAAGTTTCTTGAAAAGAATATAGATTAAAGAAGGTAATTCTTAAAAATATTTCATGGGTTGAGAGATAAGTTAATGAGTTTTTTTTTTTCTTGCAAAGAAGTCATGAAGAACTATGTTAGTTTCTCATAATACTTTCTTGGAGAAAGTTTATGTTGAATCTTGTGTGAAAAGAACACTTGCTTCTTGGGAAAATATTATGTTGTTCTTAGGGAAAAGAATAACCTCTTGAATATATTACATTGCTAGATAGATTATATCAACTTCTTGATTTAGGTGTATTAAAGTTTAAGTTAACCTTGTTAGTGTTGCGTAGTTTTTATGCATAAAAGAGGCTATCTATGGTAAATTCTTGGAAACAAAGCATGAGCAACTTGCATGTAGAATCATAGAGGAATAAGGTTCTTTGCATGGATAGAAGATCTATTGAGTATGTGATTATGTTATGCTATCATAACTATTATGTTATATGTCCTCGGAGAGGAATCATGAGTTTGCCTACTCGATTATGTTAAGTACTCTATTGGGAAATTAAGATTAGAATATTTATGCATTGTATGCATAGGAACAACAGCCAATATGTTAACTTTATTATATTTGCATCCTCCAAAGCCAAAAGCTGAAGTGGTGGGTCTTTTGTAGAAGTTTAAGTAAAGCGAATGCACATTGTGTGATTTTCCATTAAAGGAATTTCTGAACAGATATAGTGATTTGTCTTTTATGAATGTGTGTGTGTGTGAAAAATGTCATAATAATGTGGGAGTTATTTGACATGAATTGATAATTACTTACTCACACTAATGTAGAGATGCTAGAAGAAAGCATGTTGTGACATTGTATTCACATCTCATATATGCACATGAATAGGTGTTAAAGGATCAATCAAAGATTGATTATTTATTATTTAAGGCTTTATCTAATCATGCTATAAAATCTTGTTGATGCTGCTAAAAGAAAACATTGTTGTAGAGGAGCAATGTGAATTTCCTGATGGGGATGAGTACTGCAATAGGGAGAGAAGTTCCTCAAATGAAATAAACATAATTATTTTATTTTATTTTATTTTAAGAATTCCATGCACATGCATGTTGATTTCCTTTAAAAATGAATTTTTATATACATGGCATTGCATGAGATTAGATTCCATTTAAGAAAAATTTTAAAAAAGTACATGCTATTATAACATACTTTTTCTGCATAAGAATATGCATATGAGATTAATATGTGTATTATGCTTTTTTCCTTTAGGAAAGAAAGTATTAAAAGCATGAAAGTATAATGACTAGTGACTCACTAGTTTTTGCATGAGTCATCATGAATGCATTAAGATCATAATCGCATGGAAGGATTAGTTTTAGAGTGACTCGTGTCATGGATGCATTAAAATTATTAATAGCAGTGATTAGTTATGAATGAATAACTAATGAAAGTTATTTGCAAGAATCGATTTTGACTAAAGCTATTTGAAAGTTGTGACCAAACGATTATAATAATTAATTCGTGTGTCAGTCTATTGGAATAGAACATTAGGGGAATTGGAAATGTTTTCACTCATACCCTAATCGTTATTGATATTGATACAAAATGGAGCTGAATATTTGCATAAGGTCAGTATGCATGACAATGATTCTTATGGGTGGAACTTAAAATGATTGCGTAAGATAATATGTGCTTGGAGAAATGCATATTTATGATTAGCATTGTTTCTATAGGCAGCATGTAGAAGCTAATGGAAAATGTAAAATCTGGAAAAGATTAAAATATCATAAAAATTGGTAAAATGTGAATTGCAACAAAAATGTTAAAGTATCGTTGGGTAGGTTTTTGTTATTTTGGAAATAATAATGTATTATGTATACATTTAGGGGAAAGTAAAGATAACTTATTAAAGTTAACTAGTATTAACTAGTTAAAGACACTTGTTTAATTTTCTTTGGTCCTGCAAGAAAAACTTAAATCATCATCAAGTGATAAAGAAAATTATTTAATTTGCTGAAATTAATTAATGAAAAGAAAATTTTTTAAGCTGATGGCAAAAATGTTTCCAAGAATAGGAGGTGGTTGGGGACAACTGAAAGACAAGCTACCTACTCCTATGAGGTTTATGCTAAACCCCAGAGATGAGAATAAATTGGTAAAGGAGAAAGATGCAGAGCTGGTTGGGACCAGTTGGAAATAGCTTACAACAACCCTTATAAAACCAGACTTCTGAAGGACTGGATTGGCCATCTAGGGTCAAGAAGGTCATAGCAGAAATATCCATCAGCAACTGCAACCCTCTCAGACTGAAGCTAGGGGGAAAGTGGAGGACGTAATTGCCTCCCTTGATGGTTGGGAGGACCACAGCTTGAAAGACTAAATTTCTAGATAAGTATAAAGACTTTTTAGTGTGTTGTGCTATTTTTAATTAATATGGAAAGATTGACTGTCTGGATGTCTTTAGCAGGAGCTAAGACAGCGTGCACGTGATGCATTGATTAGAGATTTGGTGCTCTTTGAGTACTTGTGGAAATACTTTGATTAAAACATCTCTTGATATTGCAAGAATGTTTGATAGTTGCAAGTATTTTCATTTGATTAAAACTATGTGATTAATGTGATTGAATGGTTAGTCATACATTACAGGCTCCTTCCATGGAGTGTTGATGGGTTGTTCAACCATTCTCGGAGAGCTTGCGTAAAAGCCATCATTCTTCCAATGGTATTTGGTTAATAATGGTAAGTTCGTATAGAGATTTTTCTATACTTTTGTGAATTGAATAAGGGATAAGAAGTTAGAAATGGAAATGAAATTTTCTTTGCACTATACATGCTTATGAGTATGGATAAAAACATTATTGTTTTAAATAGTGACATTTAAGTAAACGAAAGTGTTTCATTGTGAAGGAAAAGGACTCCCTTTTGGTTGTTTATATTATTATATCATGAGTATAAGCTTAAATTTCAGTGAGAGAAGCACAATTGCTGACTAGTGTTCTGAGGGGGAGACATCGATGTAAACAATTGTAATTTACATTTTTTTAATTACCATGTTTTACCAAAACAGTTATATCAAGAAAATCAAGAATCAATTGATGTAAAACGAATTCCTGAATGGGTATTCATTATTTACGAGAGTATTTTTCACCCTTTTTAAAAAGAGGAGATTCTGCATATTTGATTGGTGTCACTAGAGGGAATGACAATGTGTTGTATTTACTCTCGTTTACTTAGCAAATGATATATTAAGACTTCAACAGATGTTCCGTCTCCACCATCTGCAAAAGAAATTTGTTGAATTACAGACAGAAATATATTGCATTGATGACCTCCCACGGGCAAAGAGATTATCTGGGACCAGATCAACATTCATGTGGACCCAACCGGAAGCATAACGAGTTCTGCCTTGATGCCATAAACTTGAAAAGTAGGCAGTCGGTACAAGAAGCCAATGCAAACATGAAAGATTCTCAAAATTTGAATGCAGACAATGTACAAAGAGGTCGCTTCCTTATATAGAATGGAGAAATCAAATTTCTCCAAGCAAGGACTGAAGCTTGCTATGGTGGTTATTCTTCAAGGAAAAAGATAAGTAATCATGCCATGTATTTTTTTTAAAATATTTTGCATAATTAGTGCAAGTGAAATATAAATTCAGAAGGTAAGTGTCGACTGCCAAGATAAGTAATTTTGGTTAAATTTCCTTATTATATAATCTTTTTCTTTGTGAGATGAAATATATAAATAAATATTATAAATATCATATAGTTTTTTCTGAAAAAAAATATTATTAGAAAATAAAAAGAATACTAATGATCTTTCTCATATTTCTTTAGATAAGAAAATGATATTTGCTATTTTCGAAAGAATATATTTATCTTGAGAGTATAAGATAAGTCTATTGTGTTAATTCCTTTGCAAGGGTTTGCAAAGGTTACATGTTAACTGTGCTATTATTTTAAAAAAAGGGTCTATCTAGCTCTTATGCCCAAAAGAAGGGTTAGTTATGGTAATTACTTTAAAAAGGATTTTCTTGAATAGATTAAAGAGGGTAACTCTTTAATATAAATATTTACATAATATTGTATAAGCGAGAAAATAGAAGATGCATGATCTTTATTTTTAAAAGGACTTGTACTATTCAATGAGAAAATTAAGATTAAACTTGTATATTTTCTGATAATAATAGTACTTTAAAGAGTTATAGTGAAGAAGAAAGAGAAGTTTCTCACATTAATACCATAAGACAACTACGTTAAAATAGTAATTATTTAGACAAATTCATGGATAGTTTATCATGGTATTGGTAAAGATTAATTAAAAACCAAGGGATAGTTTCATATATCCAAGAATAAGTTTAATATGGTATTTGGCGCAGCATTAATTGATAAATCCATGGATAGTTTCATAACATGGATAGTTTACCATGGTATTGATAAGCTATCTTAATATTTAGGAGAATATGTGAGTACCTTTAGGATATCAAAACTAATATGTTAGTTTATGTTAGTTCCTTTGGAATAAGGTCATGCATAGGCATGAAAAATATGTATTAACTTTCATTGGAAAGAATATACATGTTCGTAGGTGGGAAAGATAGTTGCTGAAACTATTTAGAAAATGAGATTGTTAGTATAATATTTAAAGAAGATACGTATTTGTATGCTGAATTGTATACTTTACAGAAGAAAATATATGGCGACATTCTCACCTGGTGATGATATTTTTAGTAAGACTCAGAATGAAAGATATGTGCTTCTTTTGTGTAAGAACTCTTTGAGATCTTAACTATATATGATGTGCGCATGGACCAACATTTTCTATGTAGGTGCATTTGCATTCCATGTACTAAAAGTAATAGCTCAAGGGTTAGCTATTTTGATTAAATTATGTAAATTGCATGCATGAGCATCATAACTATGTATCAGTTTATTTTAAATATATGCTGGGGAGATGTAGCTATTGTTTTGCAGGAATGAGTGCTTATGCGGCGGAAACATTAGTTAATGTGATGACTTATAACCAGCACATATGAGGTAAATGATTATGGTTCATGCAGATGAGAACGACCTACCGGATGATCTAGTATATGATAGACCATTGTAGGTACATCCATGCCATCAAGATATGAAGATATGAAGACCAGAGGGTAAATGGTATCATATTTATTGTAATGGATTTAAGCTAGATATTTGTATATTTCCTTGTAATTTTATATAAACGATGGTTAAGGGATGGTCTCCCTTATAAGCCATTGAGTGATGGGCTAAACAGCCTCACGAGCGTTTAATAATAAAATTAAAAGTTTGTTGGTTTTCACCCTACGAGGTTTCTAGGCTATATTGGTGTTCAAATGATGTGAATTATTATTGTGTCAAGATGATGATTTTGATTCCTTTCCTGCTATGATGTTCATAATTCCAAGTAGGTGATGACTACATGAATAATGGAATGAGTGGAAGGTTACATCATACAGTATTATGTTAATGTATTGTAATGGAGGTTGTTAATGGTTAAGGAGCTTATTATTCTTAATCTAAAGTTACATTATGAACTAGTAAACATTCTATGTAATGATGAGTAAGGAATATTTAATAGTGAATGGATAGTTACCCGTGAGTAAATTGTATAAAAAAAATAAAAAATTAACTCCTTAATTTTCCATGTGAAGTTATCAGTGTATGTTATATATATATATATATATATATATATATATATATATATAATTTAATATTAGGTGTCTTATATTCATTTTCAGGCTTAATAAAAATCAATGATTAAATATATCGAGTCAAATTAGCTGTTGGGTCAACTATTTTACTTTTTACCTAGCTATTTAATCTGTTATTAAGATATGACTCTTCATTTTGCCTTGATGAAGAACCACATTAATGGGTCGACTAAAATATATGGATGTCATTATTGTCAAAGATGTCCCATAACTCATATGATGGATCACATAAGCCTAAATTCACTTAATAATGTAGTTCTTTGATCCTTAGATTTTCATTTTATTTCAGAAATTTCTAAAATTCGTTGATAATGATTAATGTTCACTAAAAAATTGATGATAATGATCAATGTCCACTAAATTTGAAATTATTGGAAAAAAATTATTCAATAGTGTGCAGTGTAAACCATTTTTTTTCTATTTCAAAATTTTCTATAAGTTATTGATAATGATTAATGTCCACTAAAAAAAATTAATGATAATGATTAAGGTCCACCGAAATTGAAATTATTGAAAACAACTTATTCAATAGTGTGCAATGTGAACCGTCTATATCAGACTGAATTACTTTTAGCATTTAGTCTTTCTTTCTATTCCAGAATTTTCCAAAAATTGATGATAACAATTAACCTCCACTAAAATCAATTTAGTTTCTCTATCTTTAAGAAGAAAACAATTAAGTAAGATTATTTAAAATTTCCAAAATTTGATGATAATAATTAACCTGACAAAAATAGATATGGTTTATCTAACTTTAACAAAGAAATTATTGAAAACAACTCAAGTAAGATTATTTAAGATTATTTAAAATTTCCAAAAGTTGATGATAATAATTAACCTGATAAAAATAGATATGGTTTATCTAACTTTAACAAAGAAATTATTGAAAACAACTCAAGTAAGATTATTTAAAATTTCCAAAAGTTGATGATAATAATTAACCTGACAAAAATAGATATGGTTTATCTAACTTTAACAAAGAAATTATTGAAAACAACTCAAGTAAGATTATTTAAAATTTCCAAAAGTTGATGGTAATAATTAACCTGACAAAAATAGATATGGTTTATCTAACTTTAAAAAATAAATTATTGAAAACAACTCAAGTAAGATTATTTAAGATTATTTAAAATTTCCAAAAGTTGATGATAGTAATTAAACTGATAAAAATAGATATGGTTTATCTAACTTTAACAAAGAAATTATTGAAAACAACTCAAGTAAGATTATTTAAAATTTCCAAAAGTTAATGATAATAATTAACCTGACAAAAATAGATATGGTTTATCTAACTTTAACAAAGAAATTATTGAAAACAACTCAAGTAATATTATTTAAAATTTCCAAAAGTTGATGGTAATAATTAACCACAAAATAGATATGGTTTATCTAACTTTAACAAAAAAAAAATTATTGAAAAAAACTCATCCAATAGTGTGTCCCATCTATATCGTTGAATTACTTTTAGGGTTTAGTCTTTCGTTCTATTCCAGAATTTTCCAAAAGTTGATGATAATAATTAACCTCCACAAAAATTGATATGGTTTGTCTAACTTTAAGAAAAAATTGGTTAATTGAGATTATTTAAAATTTCCAAAAATTGATAATTATAAATGAATTACTTTCAACATTTAGTCTTTCTTTTTCTAGAATTTTCCAAAAGTTGATGATAATAATCAATCTCCACAAAATCGATATGGTTTATCTAAAAAAATTGTTAATTAGGATTATTTAAAATTTCCAAAAGCTATGAAAATAATTAACCTCCAAATTGATATGGTTTATATAACTTTAACAAGAAATTATTGAAAACAAAAATAGATATGGCAACATTGATTTCACCTCCCATCATGAACTTTATGTAACTAGATTGATTGTTAAGATGTTGAAAAAAAAGCTTCAACTTTTCCGACCATGAAGCCAAATGACGCAAGTGTCATCAACAAATCTCTTCTAAAAATTCAATTGGAATAGAGCAAAGAATAATGCCTTAGATTCAATAGATTGATAAGGAAAAGGGAACTCATAACAACACCATATGTCTCATAAAATTAAAATTCTTCCTTTTGTTTGATAGTTTCCATCCAAGTCATTGGTTGAACTTTCCGACCATCCTTAGGTTAGCCTTTTGCCTTTGCACCTTGATAATTCCAACTTTCTTACATTTTCTCCAATTGTGATTATGGTAATAATCTTATGCTTAATAATAATAATATATATTGTAATAACCATATTAATAATATAATTATAAATAATAATAATAATAATAATGAAGAATTTTTTTGGATTGAAAGGGTCTTAATAAATTGGCTTATTCCTCTCCTAATATTGACAATAAGCATAATAATGATTATTTTGATAATAACAACATTAATATTTTTGGGAAAGGACTAAAATTTTCCCTTGCTCCTAGAAAAATCCCCATTGAAGAGATTATTTGTGATGTTGAATTGAGAATGGGACTTACTTGTGTCAATAAAGATATCATAAGGCAAATTGTTGTTATCTCAAGAAAGGCCAAGCCGTCGAAGAGAAACATTACCAAGGTTAAGTTTGAGGCTCTAAAGTATTTAAACAATAATAAGGACATTCTTGTTCTCAAAGCGGACAAAGGTGGGGCTACGATTATCCTTGATAAAGATAATTACGGAGAAAAATGTTGGATCACTTAATAGTGGGAGTTGAAAGAAGATTGATAAGAATATCTTAAAGAAGATCACGAAATGTGGCTCTCGCCATAAAATCCAGTAACTTTGTGAGCTCCTTGAGCCATAATCTCATTGAGAGTTTCCCACTTACTTCTAGGATTTATGGTCTATCGAAGATCCATAAGGAAGGGGCTTCCTCTTAGACCTATTTTCAACATGATAAGAGGACCAATATAACTTCTATCTAAATATTTAGCCCATAAGCTTAAACCTCTTATTGGCCAAACGAATCCTTTGTCAAAGATTCAACCTTGTTTCTCAACGAATTAAAGGGTATGAGGCTCGGTACTAATGATAAGCTTATTAGCTTCGATGTGGTCACCCTCACCAACATTCCCATTAGCGGGGCCATTGATGTCATCAATCACATTAAAGATCCGAATCGCTAATTTGGTTGAAATATGTCTTACTTCTATGTTCTTCCTTTTAGGGTGAATTTATGAGAAAATGTGCGGTGTTGCTATGGGTTCCCCCTTTTCCCCTATTGTGGCCAAGAGTTTTGTGGATGACACATGCATCATCTCACCTAATGATCGGGAAAAGTTGGCTTTTTTCTAGCATCTTAACAATCAATCAAGTTCCATAAAGTTCACGATGGATGTGAAATCAATTGTTGCCCTCCTTTCCTCGATATCCTTATATCAAAAGGAGATAATGGTTCTTTCTCCTATCGGGTTTTTCCGAAGAAAACTCACACAGGGAAGTATCTTAATGCTAAATCCATCATTTCCTTGCTAAAGAACTAGGTGTTCTCAACACCTTAGTCGCTTAGGCATTGAGGGTTTCTGATGAGAACCATATCAATAAGAAAAAAACCCATCTCTTAAATGTTTTTAGAATAATGTATATAGTAGACTCCATTGTCTTAAGGCTTTTGTTAAGGATGAGAAAGGCCACAAGATAAAAATTAAACCCAAGGATCAATTCTCGGGTGAATCTTCCATTCATCTAAGGACTACTAAAAATATTGCCAAGATCTTGAGGAAACATAAATTCCCCTTGACCTTTAGGCCCCTAAATACTATTAGGAGCTCCAAGGTCTGTGAAGGACACTACGGACCCTAAGGATTTGAAGGGAGTTTATGTCATCCCTTTTTCATGTGGGACTCCCTACATTAGTGAAATCGGTTGCTCAATAAATCGGAGGATTCATGAACATGTGACGACATAAAACACGAGAGGATGTGCTCATTAGCTTTGGCTGAGCATGCGGATAGGAATAAACACCATGTATGCATTGAAGACATTGGATTCATTGCTAATATTGATCAATTCCATCACCAAAATTTTAGAAGATATTGAAATCGAAAAGAGACCAAAAAATATGAATAAAGATGATGGTTGGAAAATTAGTAGTTTCCTCAAACATATTTTCTTATTTGGATATATATATATATATATATATATATATTATGTAAGCTTTCGTAGTACCTTTCCATTATCCAAAATATATAGGGCAGATTGTCATACAAGAAAAAAAAAATACAATGACCTCAGCTTGCCCGAAGGAAACCAGGTCTGTTGGCCACTGTATCGAGTTAAAAGCAGACCAAAAACAAAATTGTCTTATCCTGCTACTTACAGCGTTAAGAATTGCAGTATGTCCATAATATTTACAAATAAAACAAGTAATTAAACTGACAAAGTTCAAAATTATAGAAATCTAAAATAGTTAACCAAAAGGATCCATAGGAACTGGAGCTTAGCAATGGTACCTAACACCTGCTCACTGCTTTGAGTTATTTGCAACTACTTTTCTATCTTACCAACCCTCTCATTCAACTGAATCTGAGCTTTGAACATTACATGCATGTCCAGCTTCATTTGTTGCAGTTCAAACAGAATTGAAGAGTTGATGCTCTTTTCCTCTTGACATGCCATGGCCTTGGAAAGAAGGCATTTCATCTTCTAGTAGGTCTTTACTGACTATTGAAAGAGGGACACTCGACCCCGAGTACTGCCTGGATCTTTTATAAAATCAATTTGAGAAATCTGAGCTTCCATGTCTTCATCCTCGCTGTCTGATTGAACTTCCCAACCATGAATTTTTGTTTTAATGTTAGCCAAATTCCCTGATTCATATACCTGAGCAATATCTTGCAACACTTCTTCATTAGACTTCCTACCCCTACTGCTCCTGCCAACCTCTGGATGAGGCTGCCGACAGCAATTTGCCTTCCCTGGTTGCCCTTTAACCATATTGGAAGCAGAAGTACTTGAAAAGAAGCCTGTGGCCAGAAGTAAGTCAGAAACGGGATGTAATAAAACTGAAGAAAGCTCCTTTGCAGTGAACCCAGCTCGCATAGCCATACCAGTAATGAAGAGGGTAACAGAACAACGAAGACTGTCATGGGAATTAACCATGAAGCAACCCATAACTAAATCACAAAGAATATTAAGCCAATGTCTCGTCATAATTAAAGATAACTGCCCAGAAGAGATAACAAGAGAGCCTCTAACAGAGACATATCCAACTGCTTTTGAAAGACGACAACAGAAACCATGCCAGTACAAATTGAAAGAAAACGATGGCTGCACCAGCCTATCAAACAATGCCCAACTAACACTACTGGGACCGTTACCCCAACCGACCAAGGGTAAACAGGCGGGACTTTACAAAACCCAAGATACATATAGTGCGAAAATAGATAGCCGATATCCGAAAAAGGCCCATGAGAAGGTTTAGCATTAGCGGTTGAACAGGAAATACTACCAACCTTAATCCCATACAGAAAAAGCATGAACCACGAATGCATTGATTCAGAAGAGACATGAGAGCCCTGAGAATTATATAACGAAAAAAAGACCAAGACGAGTACAGAGAACAAGCAAACAGGGAGGGCTTCGGAAATGAGGTTCAGTATGTATAAATCCCATGTTCCCTGTGTGAAACCACCTTGAAGAAACATTATATAAATCCTCTAACACTGGAAGAAGGAGCGATGTATCATGCAGAGTAAACAAAGGAAAAAATGAAAAATGAAGGCAGGGCATGAAAGGCAAAATTGCCATGACATACCACAAACAGCTTCCACCCTATCTCCAGAGAATTTGTGCCAAATCTGGATCGATCGCCTGCTGGATAACGCCAAGGCGAGAACTATACCAAGAGAAAATGGTAATGAGAATGAAAAGGGCAATAAAGCTCCTTACCCTCAGCGCATAAACCAAATATTTGAATATTCTATCATTTAATTAAAAATTCCTAATTTTAATTTATTTTAATTTATTCATAATTTAATCCTTAAATAATTCATTTTAATTCTTATTTATCTTTATTCATTTAAATATAATATTATTTTGTAATGGATACATATTTTAATCTAAAACCAAATAATTAAAATTCTTCGTCAAATTCACATGTATTTATGTAATTCAAAGATCTTAATTTATATTAGTTTAATCCTAATTTAATCCTAATCCTAATTTATTTTTATTCATTTAATATAACATTCATGAAATTATTCTATATCAATCTAAAACCAAATATTTAATTATTATATTATTCTTAAATAAAAGTTTCCGTCCAATTCATATTTATTTATTTAATTAAAAAAAATCATAATTTAAGTTTATTTATTTATTTTAAACATATTTATTTAATCTTAATTTATTAAATAAATAGATAAATAAGTTATTTAGTCCATACTTAGTATTTGATTTATATATATTTCTATTTAATCTAAACATATCTGATTATATATATATATATATATAATTTAAAATTAGATATCTTATATTCATTTCCAAGCTTAATAAAAATCAATAATTAAATATATATAGTCAATTAACTATTTTACTCTCTATCTTAATATTTAATCTCTTGCTAAGATATATGACTATTTTAATGGTTAACTATTTTACTTTTCGATAAATTTCTTCCAAGAATTCACACTTGAAAACTAGAAATATACAAAATAAATATGAGATTTCGCCGGTTGAAAAAGCCAATCCGTGTATGTGTAGAATCTTCTTCTCAAGAGCATCTTCTGGGGTACGGTGGTTTGGAGAGTAGGGAGTGAATTGACCCCACCCAAATTCCCGAATAATTAGCTGTTGAACAAACTACGAAGGACTTCGTCATTCACCGCATCTCACTGGGTACGGTGGTTTGGAGACTAGGGAGTGAATTGACCCCTCCCGAATTTTCTTAAAAAATTCAGTTAAATGACTTAAAATTCCCTTGAATGACTTTATGCGACGCCCGTTTTTCCAGCGTATCTATATATATAGATGTACACTCGCAAGCATAGCAGAGAACCATGACATTTAGAAGGACCTCGGAAATGGGTTTAGAAGTTATCTCCATGTTTTTCTGCCTTGTCATCATGGGAACCGCAGTATCTGCCTCTCCTGTCACTTATAATTCCTCCCTGCATATTCATCCACAGTATAGTCATCTCTATGGTGGAAGCACTTCTCTCCAACCCCATCCTTCTGTTGAATGCAACCTGTCTTATTAATAGAGGTTGCTCAACGCATATGACTGGAGATATAAATAAATTTGTATCTCTGAAAGAGAAGAAGGATGGAACCGTGTCCTTTAGAAATGATGGATCTTCAAATGTTATAGGAACAGGTACTGTCAATCTCGAAAGAAAAGATGCTCTAGACAAGAATGTTCTATTGGTTGAAAACATGAATCACAATCTGCTCAATGTTGGACAAATGTGTGATCAAGGACACACAATACTATTCAACTCCACGAAATGTGAAATCAGGGAAGACGTGTATGGTGAAATTGTGGCTACAACAAGTCGAGCTCCAAATGACATATATGTTCTGGATGAAGCAACTAAAGCACGTCTAATAGATAAAGAGGATGATACAATAATTGGTAGCAATGATGATTGACTAAGTAAGAATTTTGCTACAAAGCTTCAAAGTGATTTCGACATGTCTTTGCTACAAAGCTACAAAGTTGATAATAATAATTAACCTTCACAAAAATAACTTTCAGAAAAAAGTTGTTAATTAGAATTATTTAAAAATTCCAAAAATTGATGATAATAATTAGATTCCAAAAATAATTAGCCTCACAAAAATTGATATGATTTATCTAACTTTAACAAAGAAACTATTCAAAATAACTCATTCAACAATATGACCCATCTAAATTACTATCACTATTTAGTCTTTCTTTCTAGTCCATAATTTTCTAAACATTAATGATAATAATTAACCTCCATAAAAATTGATATGATGATATGATTTATCTAATTTAAAAAAAAATAAAAAGCTAATTAGAATTATTTAAAATTCCCAAAAATTAATGATAATAATTAATTTTTATATAATTTATCTAACTATAAGAAGAAAAAAAACAATTAATTAAAATTTTAACATTAATGATAATAATTAACTTCCATAAAAATTGATATGATTTATCTAACTTTAAGAAAAAAGTTAATTAAAATTATTATAATTCCCAAAAATTAATGATAACAATTAACCCGTATATGGTTTATCTAACTATAAGAAAAAAAACAATTATTTAAAATTATTTAAAATTTTATCTAGTTAGATGAGTGTGAAATTTCCCGTCGCATTTAGTCTTTCTTTCCATTCGAGAATTTTCAAAAAAAAAATTCAAGTTAAATGACTTGGAAATCCCCCCTTGAATGACTTTACGCGACGTCCGTCTTTCCAGCGTATCTATATATATAGATGCTACACTAGCAAGCATAGCAGAGAACCATGACATTTAGAAGGACCTCGGAGAGGGAAATGGGTTTAGAAGTTATCTCCATGTTTTTCTGCCTTGTCATCATGGGAACCGCAGTATCTGCCTCTCCTGTCACTTATAATTCCTCCCTGCATATTCATCCACAGTATAGTCATCTCTATGGTGGAAGCACTTCTCTCCAACCCCATCATTCTGTTGAAGGCAACCTGTCTTATCGTTCCATGGACAGAAGGGACGTGGAGGCTCTCTTATCCTTCCGGAAGGCTATCACATTTGATCCAACTGGATTGCTGTCGAGCTGGACGCTTCAGAATTCAGATAAAGTGTGCTCCTGGTATGGCATTTCCTGCAGAAAGCGAACTAAAAGGGTCGTCCGCATAATACTTCCTGAACTGGGATTGGAAGGTAGCCTCTCTGCCGCTCTTGCTAACCTGTCGTTATTACGTACTTTGAATCTGTCTCGTAATAATTTCACAGGAACAATTCCACCACAGTTTGGGCAGCTCAAAGCTCTGGGAATTCTTGACCTTAGCTTTAATCTGCTCCACGGTCTTATTCCAAAAGCACTGTGTAAGTGTACACGTCTTCAATGGATCAGACTTTCAGTGAACGATTTGACAGGGACTATACCGACAGAATTTGGCCGTCTAGGCAAGTTGAAATACCTCCGCTTACCCGACAATAGTCTGAGTGGAATTATTCCAGCTTCTCTCAGCAACTGCACGTCTCTTCAGCAATTGGATATTGGACAGAACAATCTCACTGGTCCAATCCCTTCAGTTTTGGGTGTCATGAGAAATCTACTTTCTCTCGACTTGTCTGGTAACTCACTAAGTGGTCACATCCCTACGGCTCTCAGCAACTGCACGTCTCTTCAGCAATTGGATATTGGACAGAACAATCTCACTGGTCCAATCCCTTCAGTTTTGGGTGTCATGAGAAATCTACTTTCTCTCGACTTGTCTGGTAACTCACTAAGTGGCCACATCCCTACGGCTCTCAGCAACTGCACGTCTCTTCAAGAGTTGATCATTGCAAATAACAAGCTCACTGGTCCAATCCCATCAGTTTTGGGTGTCATGACAAATCTACTTTCTCTCGGCTTGCGTGGTAACTCACTAAGTGGTCACATCCCTCCCGCTCTGAGCAACTGCACATCTCTTGAAGATTTATATTTGGGCGACAACCCGACAATGTCAAGGAGTATACCATCTAAATTAGGTAAGTTGGGGCAGCTTCTTGTGCTCTCTATTTATGGTCCAGCTAACATTTCTGGCTCTATCCCTTCAACAATAGGAAACTGCAGCAATCTTCTGTGGCTGGATTTAGCATCCAACAATATTCAAGGCTCTCTGCCGATGAGTTTATTCAGACTACCACTCAACTTCTTACGTGTTCGTAACAATAGCCTCTCCGGTGACATCCCTCCGGCCATTGCCAATTTGACTTCCTTGGCCATTTTAGATATTAGTAAAAATGTGTTTTCTGGCCACATCCCCAAAGCCATTATGAAATGCTCCATGTTACAAGTGTTGAAAGTGTCTGAAAATAGCCTCTCCTGTGACATCCCTCGAGCCATTGGCAATTTGAGTTCCTTGACCATTTTAGACGTGAGTAAAAATAGGTTTGGTGGAAATTTAGATGTAAATTTTCCACCTTCTATTGAAGTTCTTTCTGCTTCATTTAACAATTTTTCTGGAACTTTACCTTCATCTTTGGCCAAGTGCATTAAACTTCAACAGTTGGATTTATAGGAGCACTACCAAAGTATTTTGCATCTTTTTATAACTTGAAAATCTTAAATCTTGGTCATAATAAGCTTCATGGTGAAATTCCTGAATGGATTACGACTTTGACTCATTTACAAGTGTTGGATTTATCCAACAATAAATTCAATGGAACAATACCATTTCATCTTGAAAGACTCATGGGATTCAAAATTGGTGGATCTTCCAACCTTGAAACCATTATACTAGAGAATAATGTAGTGAATATAGATGTTGATATGGAGTTTGTAGTTAAGAGACTTGACCTAATTTTCACATATATGCTCAATCTATCGAGGAACCAATTGGAAGGGGAAATCCCCACATC
Source organism: Pinus albicaulis (assembly GCA_034641835.2). Taxonomy (NCBI): domain Eukaryota; kingdom Viridiplantae; phylum Streptophyta; class Pinopsida; order Pinales; family Pinaceae; genus Pinus; species Pinus albicaulis. Next base: position 834,889,389 of record CM076571.1, read on the forward strand.
TCTTAGTCATATATCTACTTTGGAGGAGTTAGATTTGTCTGGAAATAATTTGAGTGGACGGATCCCTGTGGAGCTTTGTAAATTGACCTTCTTGGCATCGCTTGATGTTTCTTCTAATCAACTTTGTGGAAAAATCCCAGAAGGAACACAGTTTGACACTTTTGATGCAACTTCATTTCAAAGGAACAAGTGCTTATGTGGTGGTCCTTTACAAGCATGTAAGAAGAGTCCAATGGAACCTACAAGTATTAACATTACTAAAGGGTTGGGATGGATGAGACTTGTGGATGAACATGTTTCATTGGTTGCATTGGGCTTTGGATTGGCTATTGGATTTGGTAGCACTATAAGTGTAATAGTACTATGGGATAAAGCTAGACATTGGGTACTCTTTTCTGAAAAGAAACCATATTATGGAGTGTATAGATTTCCTAAGTAATGAGGAAGTTCATTCTCCCTAATTATAGAGCCAAAAATACTATATGATGTTAATGTATTCAGTGAAGGCCCAAGAATAATATATGATGATAATGTATGGTGAAGACAAAAATGTAATGAGTGTCTTATTTGCTTATAAATAACATCCATGGTTTACCATGAAAAATATAATATTTCCATGATATGTTATCGTAAATGTATGGTTTATTGTGAAAAACATTATATATGATGATAATGTGTGGTTAAGAATAATAATCATATTCTCTATTTGTTGGTGTATCATTTTTAGTAGTCAAATATTGCATTTTACCATTAAAATAAAAAAAACTAGATCCATTTTAAAAAAAATTGAAATAGCGTACAATTAGTCCAAATAGATATACCATTATTATAATATGTTATCTTATTATAGTATCATTCCCAAATTATTTATTAGATTTCATAATTACAGTTTTCACCCACTTATAAGTGTTGGATTTATCTAACAATAAATCTAATGGAACAATACCATCTCATCTTGAAAGACTCAAGGGACTCAAAATTTGTGGATTTTCCAATCTTAAAGCCACTATAATAAAGGATAATGTAATGATAGATGTTGATATGTTGATTACGGTTAAGAGACTAGAACTAAGTTTCACATATACTACCGTCGAACACAATATTTGATTTGTCTAACAATAATATCATACGAGAAATACCTACAAGCTTAGGGAAATTAAGTATGTTGCACTTGCTAAATCTATCTAGGAACCAATTGGGAGGGAAAATCCTTACATCTCTTAGTCAAATATCTATTTTGGAGGAGTTAGATTTGTCTAGAAATAATTTGAGTGGAAGGAACTCTATGGAGCTTTCTAAATTAACCTTCTAGACATCTCTTGATGTTTCTTCTAATAAACTTTGTTGACAAATCCCAAAAGGATCACAATTTAACACTTTTGGTGCAACTTCATTTCAAGGGAACAAGGGATTATGGGTTGGTCCTTTACAACCATGTAAAGAGAATCCAGTGGAACCTACAAGCATTAACATTACTAAAGGGTTGGGATGGATAAGATATGTGGATAAACATGATTTATTGATTGCAATGGGGTTTGTATTAGGGATTGGATTCAGTAGAACTATAAGTCTAATGGTTCTATGGCATAAAGCTATACATTTGGAACTCTTTTTTGAAAAAGAATCGCATTATCGAATGTATTATTTTCCTAAGTAATGTGGAAGTTAATTCTATCTAATTATACACCCAAAAATACTATATGATGATAATGTATAGCAAAAACCCAAGAATACTATAGGATAACAATGTATGGTGAAGAAAAAATGTAATCAGCCGATTATTCTCTTATAAATAATATCTATAGTTTACCATGAAAAACATAATGTTTCCATAATATATTATTGTAAATATATGGTTCATTGTAAAAAAAAAATTATATATGATAATAATTTGTAATTAAAAATAAAATATTGTTCTAATAATCATAACTTTTTTTTCTTGTTCATGTATTAGTCAAACATTGCATTTTACTATGCAAACAAATTTTCATGTCCTTTTATAAAATGAAAAGGAGTACAATTAGTCCAAATTGGTATACCATTCTTACAATACCATAGTTTATTATAGTATCCTTCTTAAATGATTTTGGGTTTCTATTTTATACTTTGATTTAAAAAAATCAAATTGAAAAATTCAAATGTAAATAATTCATATCAAGAAAGCAAGATATTATGTCAAATTTTAATGATACATAATTGTAGAGAACGTTACAGAGTTTTTGTTTTTCTATAGGTTATATTTAGTAGTTATTTTACTTTTCATTTTAAAAAGCCATGCCACTAGTTTTTTTTTGGTAATTTTTGAACATTCTAAATCTTCTTATCTCTAAAGTGCATGTTTTTTTTTCAAATCTTTATTTTTAAAACTTTTTTCAATTTTTTCTAAAAAATTTTGGTTCTGCTTTTTTATTAGTTTTCAATTATTCTCAAAGTTAAAAAAATAAAAATTAACAAGCATTTTGAAAATAATATTTTCATTTAATTATGTATCATTAACTTATTTGAAGTTTCAAGTTTTTTAAATGTAATATAAAATACCAATGCTTTTTTTAATCTTAAATTTAAGACATAATGAATAATTGTAGCCAAAGAATACTATTTTCAATAAAGATGGATATAATAAAAAAGACACACATTTCCAAAACTTTTTTTTGTCTAAAATGAATTCCAAATAAAGTATTTCTATGGAGATAATTACAATTTTTTTTTTTAATATTTTAAATATAGATTTTATATTAAAAATAAGAAAATATCTGATTTTTTTTTAAAATAATAATTTATAAAAAAGAAAAAGAAAAAGAAAAATAAGATAATAAAAATATTCATCATAAAGGGAAATTATAGATTTTTTATTTTTTATCATAGAATCTCATGGTAGAAATATCACAACTATAACTTATTAATAATTTGCAAAATTAAATATTTTTTTCAAGAGCAAATTAAAACTAATCAACAATATTATATATGCAAAATTCATTATTCTCAAAAAGCTCATCATCATTTTCTTTAATGTTCTTATGTGTTTCCATTAGATTATTTTTCTCTTCCAATGGATATTTGATGTCCACAAGCCCCAGAAAGTGATCATTTCCAATTAATTCATATATAGAGGTTCCTTTGAAATTTTTCCATGATTCACTAATATCTCATTTCTTCCAACCAATTTCTTACATTTGATTTAGAAGGACATTAATAATATTATTTTTTTTGAAAATAAAAATTGCATTATACTAAATCATTTTTAATGGCTGTGTAATTTCTTTTATTTTATAAACAATATACTAATATTGTATCTAATCACAAAAAAAAAAAAAAAAGTAAATTAGTAACACGTAACTTAGAAATAATCAAAATTGAAGTTTGGTTTCATAAATGTTACATCATAAATCTTATCTCAAACTGAGAACAAATCCAAAACCAAATTTCGCATATCTGAAAATATGTTAATAATACAATTAATAAGTAGTGAAAATATGTTAATAATACAATTAATAAGTAGTGCTGGTGCCTTTAGTTACCAAATGTTGAAATGTTACCTTCTAACCCTATTGTGACTGGTGACTTTTATTTTCTTTTTCCTAATCATATGTATGTATCTACTCATGTATGTTTCTTTTTTATTACTTCCATTGCCTCTTCATAATGGAATTTATGAATTCCATTATACATTTTTGTGTAAAATAAATTATCTCCAACTTATTTGAAAGTTACATAGTAAAAATCTCATTAGATAAAATATAACATTTTGGTGTTAAATAAATTTTAAGCCCCAGTAGGATGCAACAAGATTATGTGACTATTAGAAAAGAATCGCCTTCTTAAGTGGAGCACATGAGGAGACATTTTTAGTAACAAAGTCTATTTTTAGACTATGTCTATTTTTACAGAATTTACAGACATATGGATCATGTTCTATGAGTTGCAGGATGCTATTTGTGGATGGTTGGTCGAGTCGGAAAAAATAGATGGACTTCTATTTTTAGACATACTGGGCGGAATCTATTTTTAGATTGCCAGTCTAAAAATAGATATGTCGAATATTATTAGCTCTTAATAATATTTGGACTCTAAACATTATCTTATCCTCTTGGAGCACTTCAGTTAAGTGCACAGATGTGGCACAGGAGTTGAAAGAAGGAATTACACTATTCTTGAGGGTTATGTGGAGCTATTGCATGGATACTTCAGTTAGAACTCATGTGACAGAGTTTGGTGGAGTTGATTGAGGAAGTTAGTGGAGTTGTATTCAGTTTAACTAATCTAAACATAGTTGAGCTATTTGTATACAGTTTAACTAATTGATACAATTAGTGAGAGTGGTGTGAATTAATTATTAATTAATTCACTAATTATAAACTCATTAATCAACTAAAGAATACATCAGTTAACTTCAGTGCATGGACAGTTTCAGTGGAGACCAGTGCAGAAATAGGTGAAAGAGCAGGTTAACTATCAGTTGTGACTATACTGTTGCTATTTGCAACACACAGATAGGTGGAGAAGCCCATGAGGATTGCGCAGTACAAGCCGGGTGGTTTATCTATTTAATGAAGCCATCCCATAGCATTGATTACGCAATAGAGGCTGGCTATCAAGTGGCAAAAGATTGGAGCATGTGTTTTGCTAGATCTAGCTTGATAGTGTGTAGCAATTGAGGGTGTGCATGAGAGCTTGTGAGGAGCTTTGTAATATGATTGTTACATGATCTCCATGACATATAATATACAGATAGTTGGGGTTTTCAGCTTTAAGCTTTCCCATTAAATACTGTGTTCATATGTGTGATTGTTTGTGGTTTTAATGTATGCATGCAATTGATTTTATTTCCGCATATGATGATCAATGGTAGAAGAGATTCTGTATTATGCATGAAGCTAAAATAGTGTGTGATCAGGAGAATCTCGGTGAATAATATTTCAGTTATTCAAATTTTAAGAAAACATCATGATACATATATGAATACATCATACATAAATAGGAATAAATAAACTTATATTTAATTTCTCAATGTCATACACCATCGATGCACATAATTTTGTAAAACCCTTTTGCAAGTTTTAATTTCTCTTTTTTTAAATAATACTACATAATCTTGCTAAATGTATTAGATTTTTTACAAAGTGCATAAACAAGCACTACTTATTAATTGTCACTTGTATGCATGTAGTGTAGAAGGATACAAGTAATATGAAAACAAGTCTCATCACCAATTCTAGTTTCTAAAATTATGGTGTTTAGAATTGATTTGAAAATAATCCAATGGAGCTATAAATATGAAGGTTTTGTTTCTAACATGAAATATTGGAAATTCAATTAGCTTGTGCATTAATAAATTTATATTAATTTAATTACTAAGCATATGATTTAAATATCTTACCAAGCAAGTTTCTTCCCTGATTTGCTTTTCCCTTGATAGTACTAATCCCAATTGTGTTTCAAAGGAAAAATCACAAATCTCCAAAACAGTGATGTTGTGACTTCTACAAATCATGTAATGACTTATTGAAAACTTGGAAAGTATATGAGTCACTATCATATCTAATATCTTGGATAATGTAACCTTGAGAGATGTTTGCAATAACAAGGGAGTAATCATTTTTAGGAACAATATTTGCAATCATTCAACAATGACCTAATATTATGTGATACTAGACAATCTCAAGCCCATTCCAAATGTAATGATCAATAGTGTCATCAAGTTGAACCTTGCAAAATTGGCCTTTTCAATATAAATTTTGAAGGTGTTTGATACTTTGTCTGTATATCTCTTCGACATTTTGAATAAAATAGAAACACACACAAGCACAGACACAAACACACATATAAAAGTAATATAATATAAAATGTTTACTAATGAATATGATAAATCAATCTACCTTTTTGAATGCAAAAAAAAAAGTGTTTCAGTGTTGTTATAAAACTTGAACATGGATAGTTGCATCTAACATCATCCCAAATCTCTTCATTTAGCATTTTAACCATTTTATCTTATATTATCATATAAAACTTGTGACCAAATAAATATAATAAATATTTTTATAATGATACTTAAAAAAACAACTTAAAACATGTAGGAATTTATAGGGTAAGTTCCTTAGATCAAACACCAAAGGTCACCGCTCATAAACAGATCACAAATCAGTACACGGGCTAGTATATCACGTGGTTAAAACCCTTGAAGAGGGAAGCAGTCCATAGCTTGAGCCAACGCAGATACTTCAGGAAAATTATTAATATAAAAAAGACAGTTTACATATGCTTCTCTCATAAACGGTTACGAGACAAATGACCCTCCATGCTCTTTAAATAGAGATCATGGACTAATCGGGTGTTAAGCCACAGATCAAGTGTCATTAATATTGAGGAGAGAGTGAACGATCAGATCACTACAAATCATGACCATCGGATTATAAGTTACAAATGTACATAGTAAAGAAACACACTTTACCTAACTCAACACTAGACCAAGTTATACTTAACTATTTCCTATGTGTCGGAATATCCTACATCCCCCCATAAGAACAACTTGGGATAGGATTGAAGGATTTACAAAGGTGACACAATGGGAGAAGGAAGGAGGCATTAGAGCTTATCCCCCCTTAATGATAACTTTCCTAAACTCCAAGCATGGATCGAAGTTTGGTAAACTTCGCTTCTAGGAGAGCCTTTGTAAAGATATCAACATCTTGATCATTGGTTGAACAATATTGTACTTCAAGAACATGATCATGAATGAGCTTTCTGATGAAGTGTATATGAAGCTCAATGTGTTTCATGCGCTGATGTTGAACTTGATCTTTGCATAGCTGAATGGCACTCTGATTATCACACCAAAGTGTATTTGGATGCTGCTGATGAAGATCAAATTTAGACAGGATATGACGAAGCCACATGGATTCCTTGCTAGCTTCAATGACACCACGATCTCTGCTTTTGCTGAAGAAAGAAAGATGACACTTTGTTTCTTACGAGACCAAGTAATACGTCCTGAACCAAGAGTGAATACACATCCTGCATTAGAATTTCGATCATCAGGGTCACCAGCCCAATCATAATCAGTGAAACCAATAGAAAATGGAGATGCTATTGCACTGTAATGAATCCCGAACTAAACTGTACCTTGAATATAATGAAGTATTCTTTTAGCTGCTTTCTAGTGAATTTCATGAGGTTGGTGCATAAACCGAGCAACAAGACCAAAGACAAAGGAAAGGTTAGGACTGGTATGCGTTAGATACAGAAGTTTACTAACAAGTTGACGGTATAAGGTAGCATCAACTGAAGGGGTAGTATAAGTGACTGAAAGATTGACTCTAGACTGAAAGGGAGAAGGGGCTGGCTTACAGTCTTCCATATGAAAGTGGCGTAGAAGATCACAGGCATACTTGGACTGAGAAAGGGTAATACCTTCTTTGGATTGTCATACTTGAAGACCAAGGATATAATGCAAGTGCCCTAAGTCTTTCATTTCAAACTTCTTTTTGAGGCTAGAATTCACATGTTTTATATGGTTGGGATCACTACCAGTAAAGATAATATCATCCACATAAAGAAAAAGGATGGTGAAGGACTTACCCACTTTCTTGGTGTAGACAATGTTGTCAGAATGACACCTAGAAAAGCCATTATCTAATAGAAATCTATCCATTTTGGCATACCAAGCCCAAGTAGCGTGTTTGAGACCATAGAGAGACTTCCTAAGGAAAAAAACAACGATAGAGTCATTTTGGATAAAGCCAGGGGGTTGTTCCATGTAGATTTCTTCATGCAAATCTCCATGTAAGAAGGCAGATTTAACATCCATTCGATGGTCTCCCATTTAAAGGAGGCAACAAGCGAAAGAACAAGGCAGATAGAATTCATTTTGGCAATAGGGGAGAACATTTAACTATAGTCAATGCCTTCAACTTGTGAAAATCCTTTAGCATCAAGGCGAGCTTTATGTCTGTCCACTTTTCCATCTGGTCCAAAATTTGTTTTGTAAACCCATCTGCATTTGACAAGTTTTCTTCCTTTTGGAAGAGAAACAAGATCCCATCGTCTAACAAGGAACGATATTCTTCATTCATAGCTTCATCCTAATATAGATGACTGGAAGCTTCTTCAAAGGTGTCTGGATCAGGATTTTCTAGAACTTGAGCCAATAAGGAAGAGGCTCTTTTCAACTGAGAACGTGTACATCGTCGATCTGCAGGGTCACCTGCAAGAGAACCTGCTGCATCCCGAGTAGAGCAGACCCATCTTGGAAGCTGTGGAGCTGAAGGAATATCTTCAATAGGTGGAGGAGGATTTTCATCCTCGTTGTCATCATTTGAATTAGAAGGAATGCTATCAAAAATAGAAGCGATAGAGATAGGTGGCACATATGCCGAATCAAGCTTGCAGGCCAAAGGTGGCACACCCGCCGAAGTAGGCTCGCATGCCTATATATTTTCATCAAATTTTACATCTCTTTGAATGATTACATTTTTGAATTTTGGTTGAAGAAGTCTATATCCTTTGACATCCTCAAAATATCCCAAAAAAATGCATTTTTTCATTCTTAGGTTCTAAGGCTTTATGTTTCGCATTTGGAATATGGGCCCAAGCATCACTTCCAAAAACAAAAAAGTGACTTACATCTAGTTTGATTGAGCTTTGGGATTCTTTTGGAGTTATATTCCTTAAAAACTTAGTAGGAGTGTGATTTACTACGTAATTTGCACAATTAATTGCGTCTTCCCAAAAATTGAGACCAATTCCTTTAGATTGAAGCATACAATTAGCCATTTCTTTTAAGGTACGATTTTTCCTTTCAGCTACACCATTTTGCTATGGAGTATATGGAACAATATGTTGCAATTGAATTCCATGCTCAGTAAAAAAGTTGATAAATTTATTTTTAACATATTCTCCTCCATTGTCTGATCTTAACTTAAGAATTTGATGTCTATATTGTTTCTCAACAAAGGCCTTAAAGGCCAGGAACATGTTAAAAAATTCACTCTTAAGTTTTAAGAAGTATACCCAAGTGCGTCTGGAAAAATCATCAATGAAAGTTAAGAAGTACTTGCAACCATAGAAAGAAACAACAGGAAGTGGACCACATAAATCACTGTGCACAAGCTGTAAAGGGGAGGAGGCATGCCAAGAGGCATGTTTGTCAAAACTATCCCGATGATGTTTTCCGAGTACACATCCGGAGAAAACACCATCTCGGTAAGATACCATAGGAAAACATATCACCATATTTTCTTTACATAGAGTTTGAAGAGAGCAATAGTTTAAGTGACCAAATCTCTTATGACAAAGTTTTCTCACTTCATCATTATGAGCAGCAAAAATGGAGGGAAGACATTATGACCCAAATTTGTCAAAGTTATACAACCTTGTGGAATCATCAACAATGCCAGTAGCTAAAATATGTATAGGATCTTTGAGGTCCTTGATTACAACATCATGAGGTGAGAATTCTATTGTTTTCCCTTCACCCGAATGAGTTATCTGATAAACAGATAGAAGGTTGCATGACAAGGTAGGAACAAAAAGTACATCATTAAACTGACCATTATCTAGGTGAATGGTTCCAGATCCTAGAACACTAAGAGATCTATCATCACCAACATAAATATGTTTGGTGTTACAATCATTTAAGGAAGAAAACATGGCTTTATTTTTGGCCATGTGGTAAGAAGCTCCAGAATCAATGAGCCACTCATGAGAATTAGAAGAAGAAGATACATTTAGTGCATAACCAGATGCTTGACAACCACAAGCAGAAAGTGTCATTCTTGAAGATGAAGAGTTCTCCAAATTAATGTGGTGCTTCTTCATTCCTGCTTCCAAGGCTTCCATCTTCTTAAAATATTTAGACTCTACATGGCCATCACGATTACAAAAGTTGCAATGTCTATCTGTTGTCTCCCTTTGTTTTTATTTTCCTTATCAGTTTGGTGAGTTGCTTTTTCAGTTTGCGGATGAAATGGCTTAAGACCCTTGTTTGTTTTAGGACTATACTTTTTAGGATACTGCTTCTTGGGATTCTTTTGACATGGTTGTTTTTGGGCTACTAAGGCTTTCTTAGAAGCGTTTTCCATATTAATAAGACCAAGGTGTAAGATTTTTTCTTGTTATCTTATCAAAGAATCACAAAAGGCATCAAAAGATGGGTTATTGTAGGCTGTTCCTTGAGAAATGATGGCTTCTCAAGTGGAATGGAAGTTGGAAACAAATACAGAGTATGCGGGCCCAAGCTTAGCAAGAATGGAATAGATAAGGCTATAATATTCCTTTTTGACTTTACAACTTTCTAAAATAAGTCTAAGGGTTTTGAATTTGGACAAAAAATCTTCAATAAAGTAGAAATTATTGGGATCAAAAGTAAGCAAATCATTTTAAAGGTGGTGGGCCCTGATTTCATTTTGAATGCAAAATATAGTATTTAGCTTTTTCAGGGCTGCATGAGGGGTGTCAATTTCTAGGATATGAAATCGAAGATCTTTAGCAATGAACATTCCTATCAACTCTCATGCTTGATCTTTTTTATTTTCCCATTTACCAGCTTTATCTCCATCGGTAGGTTTAGTTTCTTGTCCTGTGGCTATTCTATAAATCCATTTACTTCTAAGTAGATCTATCATGTGGGGTAGCCATTGGAAATAATTGGTGTTGTTAAGAATAACTGGGCATGCACTTTCCACTAAAAAAGAAAACTGAAGCTGAAAATGCTGAAACTGATTGCTCCAATGGAAATATTTCTGAAAATTAGGTTGATTAAAAAAAAATGGCTCGAAAAACTGCTTTCGGATGAAGAAGCTATGCCTTTTTGAAAAAAAGAGTTGTAGATGCCAAATAGTTACGGGAACGGTTTGAAATTTGATGATGAAGTTCTACTTTTAAAAAAAAATCCCCCTCCCCCCCTTTAACAATTTTTTTTTAGAAAAAGAAGCTTGAGAAACAGACTTGAACCCAAGATCTCTATTCTCATAAACTATCTTTACACCAAGTGAGCTAGTAAAAGGATTATGTAAGTGTTTGAAAGGAGGAAGGGGGGGTAAACTAACTTTACACCAAGTGAGCCAGTAAAAATATTTTGTAATTGTTTGGAAGGAGGAAGTGTTTTTTTTTTTTTCAGTCTTCGATGTGCGTGTTTTTTCCTACAAAAAAACACAAAATCTGAGCACAAAAAAACTAAATGCAACCCTTAAGGCAGAATGTTAGATTTTCGATTAGCCTTACTGGCAACTATCCTTTTTTCCACTATTTTTGATTTCTTGAGATCGCGCAAAGATGTAGGGAAAGAGCATACGCAGAAAAAAAAATATCTTCTTCCTCTTTCTGATTTGTCGAGATCGCACACAGCACAGATCAAAGAGCATACACAGAGAAGAGGGTATAGATCCAAAAATTAAATAAAAAATATAAACCAAAATAAACATAGGGAATCGAAATAAGAAGAACGATTAACAAATATAACTGCAAAAAAGATACTTTATACCTCCAGATCTAAACTGGCATAACTTGGGCAACCAGAAACCTTTTCACATGAAACGAAAGGGTTCCACACTGTAACAGACACTTCAGACACAACAAAGCAGTTCTCTAGGCCCGAAAAAGTTCAAAAACAGTAGATCTGGAAAATGGAAATCGCATGCAGTGAAATTGGCTTTGGATTTGGATCAACAACGAATGTGACCCTGAAAATGGCTCTGATACCATGTAGGAATTTACAGGTTAAGTTCCTTAGATCAAACACCAAAGGTCACTGCTCACAAATAGATCACAAATCAGTACACCAGTATATCACGTGGTTAAAAACCTTGAAGAGGGAAATAGTCCACGGTCTGAGCTAACGCGGCCACTATAGGAAATTTATTAATATAAAAAAAGAAAATTTATATATATTTCTCTCATAAATGGTTATCGAACAAATGACTCTCCATGCTCTTTAAATAGAGATCATGGACCAATTGGGTGCTAAGCCACAGATCAAGTGTCGTTAATACTAAGGAGAGAGTGAATCGTCGAATCACTACAAATCGTGAGCGTCAAATTATAAGTTACAAATGTACATAGTAAAGAAACACACTTTACCTAACTCTACACTAGATCAAGTTATACTTAACTATTTCCTATGTGTCGGAATATCCTAACAAAACAACATTATGTTAAAATGATTTTTTTTTATAATCCTAACATAAATAAAAACAACTCAACAAACATACTTTTAAATCTCACTAAATATTTTTTCTATCAATAATAAATATTACCTTACACATGATATTATTGATATGATAATTATTTCAATGTTCACTTCTTGCATTGTTCTCCAAGGTGTGATAGTAATCTATTTTGATAAACTCTTGATTTCAGGACCTATGTTACTAGTGTTACATGCTAAGGGTTTATTAATATTTTATTTTTGTATACCAATATTATTCCACATGTTGAAGATCCCATCTATCAAGTCCCATTCCTTCCCTCTATAAATTGCAATTGAACAACCATTTATGTCTATGAATGCATCACTTCCCTTGCAATTTTTCCTTCTACATTTTTTCAACAATTGGGAAGCTTATTTCCATACAATATTGCTTCTAAAAGTTTGCATTAGCCTTTGATATATCCCTATCACATCCTCTTTGAAATGGTTTATAAATAAATATCAACCTTTGATTAAAAATCATAGGCATATTATACTCATTATTTTTGTTATGATTTCATGGCAATAACTTTGCTTCTACATTTGCGAAACTAGCATAAATGATACATTTAGTTATTTCAAAAATATGGTTATTGGGATACTCTTGTATTAATTTCCGTTTAGCCTTTGTAGAATGGTTTCCTCTAATTACATAATATTTATAGTAAAAACACTTTAATTTATCAGGCACATCCATCCTAAAAACTTCCATTAGGTAAACAAGAACCATGTAGTCAATCACGTGCATATGGAATTTTCCTAATTAATATTCTCAGGTTATGAATATGCAAGTTGTGTGTCTTTCTAATTTGGTATTTATCTTTCCATTCTATGGCTCTATAAAGTGGTTATAGATTCAACTAAAGTGTATTCCCACTATTAACCAATTTGTTCTTCTTTAACCAATTTCAAATGGAATTTTGTGTTGTGTTGATGATACTATCCTATATATCAACACTTGGAGATACAATTTCCCTACAACCTTTATAACTTTCACCTTGATATCTAGAGCTAATCATGGTATCTTCATCATCGTCAAAATTAGGTTTATTTCTTTTATGATTTAAACGAGTTTCATCTAAATCAAAAATATCTTCATAATTAATGGGAATGGAATCATCCTTAGGCATAACTCTTATGTTTCAATTTTTTTCTTCTCCTTTAAAGAAAGAGTGATAACCTCATTGGCACCAATGTCAACATTATCTTTATTTTAGTTTCCAAATGTTGAAATGTTACCCTCTAACCCTATTGTCACTGGTGGATTTTATTTCCTTTTTCCTAATCATATGTATGTATGTACTCATGTAGCTTCAACCTCCACTGCTCTTTGTTTCCTTTCTATTACTTCCATTGCCTCTTCAAAATGGAATTGATGAATTCCATGATATATTTTTCTGTAGAATAAATCATCTCCAACTTATTTGAAAGTCACATAGTAAAAATCCCATTAGATAAATATAACATTTTTATGTTAAATAAATTTTAAGAAAACATCATGATACATATATGAATACATCCTAAATAAATAGGAATAAATAAAATTCTATTCAATTTCTCAATATCTTTCACCATCGATGCACTAAATTTTGTAAAACCCTTTTGCAAGTTATAATTTCTCCTTTTTAAATAATACTACATAATCTTGCTAAATGTCTTATATTTTTTTACACATGCATAAACAATATCCATCCTTAGCACTAGGAATATATCTTGTACCAATTCAAGCACATGATAATTTTCTTGCACATGTTCAAACTTATAGCAATACAAATATATTTTTTCTACATTGTTATTTCATTTTACCTTGACATACTAGAAAAGCTCCATTCTATTTTCCTTTGGTGTAGATATCCACTCTCTCACATTCTTCAATAGTTTGAATAGGTTAGTTTTTGTACCTTGAACAAAAGTGTTAGCCTTTTTTTAACTAGAATTCATAGAGACTCGTGCTACAAGATACCATAATTGTAGGCTTTGAACTAGATATATTCACAAATAACTTCCTTGATGCCACTTTCCAAGATGAAAGATTAGAACTATAAGATTAATTTATAATAATGATGGAAAAATATTTTTATTATATTAAAAATAATTCAACTCTAAAGTTTTAATTTAAAAAAAGAAACAAAATTTTAATCATAATCTTTTGTTAAAAACAAAATTAAAACAATGATAATTAAAAAAAAGTTATAATTGTTTTACTATAACTATATTTACAAACTAAATACCCATGAGGTGTAGATAAAATGGACTGTGTCGGGTTTATTCCCCACCAGGTCTTAGGCTTAAACCTCATGGTGAAGGGTTGAGGATGGAAGCCCTCTTTGGGTGAATTAAACTATCCCGACGGGTGTGCAGGCTCAATTGATACTCACACAATCTCGATGATAACATCCCATTGGTGGGTGTATCATTCTTCCATCCAATAGACAAGTTGACCCAAACCTCGAATCATCCTAGTTAGAAAATAAAGTGGATCAAATTCCATCCCCATGTCCTCCTAAAATTTTAATGTTCAAAATCTGTGGTTTTTATATGTTTGCTTCAGTGTATTTACATGTATATGCCTTAGGCCACAAGCCATGCACCACGAGACTAAAGCCCCTACCCTCCCTCTTTTTTCAGGTAGTCTCTGACACTAATGTGGAAATTCTACCCTGCCCTCTTTCCACTTCACTGTCTCTTCTCCTTGATGGGTTTCACTATCACATGTAACCCTTCGTCAATGATGGATGAATATTAGTAATTGATAGATTTCTTATTCAACCCTATAATTTTTTTTTTTTTTTTGTGCTTAGGTATAATAATATTAGGCTTAACATGTGAAGATAAACATGGAACCACATTCCCCATATGAATCCACATAGTAGTGTGAGAATAATACATATCAAATCCAATGGTCTTTGCACCCTATCTAATGCTTTCCCCTTAACCCTTATTTACTTTCCTCTTCACTAGTTGGCTATCCTACTTATCTAAAATTGGTTATCCATATAGTTGAAGCTTCCCATCCTTTCCTTAACCACTCCCCATCCCACTCTACATTGTATCCTCTCTCCACGCCACTCTAGGATTATGCTCACCCATGTAGATATTTGATCAAGTCTCACCCTCCCATAACTACCTAACTATTAGCAAGAATACCCCTCTTTATGAAGTCCCACAACTACCTAAAAAGGTTTTAGTATGAAGGTTTTGGAAAAAAATCCTTTAAGTAAGGCTATGGATGCCTACTTGAATAGAAATTGGAAACCCCTTTTGGTATATTCTCTCACTATTCACATCTTCACAAGACAATGGATTGAATTCTTCTTTACCATGGAAGATGAATGTTACAAGATAATTGTGTAGTAATAGAACTAGGTCCTGTTAATCTTATCTTTGAATAAATTTACAGTTGACTTTGACCCTGCTTGTGAATCCATCCAAAAGAAAAATTCATAAATTATTCTCCTATGCCTCCCCCTTATCTTTTAGTCAGAAAAGGTTTTAGAGGTTGTAGGAGAAAAAATTAAAAAATACCATAAGTCAGAAGAAACCTGGGATCAAAATTTGGATAGGAGATGGCTTTATATGTAGCTGGTTGTCGATAGTAGTGGGGAATTATTGGGGGAAATTAAATTTAGATACAACTTATTCACATCAACACAAAAAAAATATACTATTGGTGGTTTCCCTTCCATTACTTCAGATGTCATTCAACTAGACATATTAAATAACAATGTAGTAGATTTGGGCCCCTACCATTATAGGATAAAAAAGTATGCAAGATAAAATTAGAAATGAATTCACTCAGAGATGGGGGAAAGACCATTTCTGAAGCATATCTATTCAATTTATGTATCACTACAGGGATAAAGACAAATCCCTCTCAATGGCATGAATCCTCTTTTACAAATTTATCATCTACTAAGAAAATTAACCCCTCTACTAATCATTTGTTTGCTTCAATTTTGGGTTCCATGATTTGATATCACATTTACCCCCTAAAAATGACCCCTTCTCCTCCAACTCCCTATGATCACCTTCCTTCCTCACCTCATGATACAATTCACTGCTCCTCCTAAATATCAACTCCTTTGGATTCCTTTACTATCCCTTCTTCTCCCATCCCCATGCATCTTGATCAGGTTCCTCCCACCTTCCCAAAGCCACAGTGCCTTTCATACTAGCCTATAAAATTTCCCCCTTCATTTTCCTCTCCCATAGGTGAAATAATCTAATCCCCATTCTTCCTGAAGTCCCTACAAGATCCATCCCTAACTCAAAATTAATGAAGCCTCTCCTTCCATAGGAAGTATAGCTATGGACCACATTATCTCTAACCTTGTGGGCCACAAATATCATCTTCTAAAATCATATAACAAATCTATCTCAGATATTAGAAAAGACAAACAATATACCATCTCCAGGGCCCTTAGAGTAGGAAAATAGCACTCCCTCTTGTAATCATAATCATTCTCTCCTTAAAAAATTATGGGTTAGGAGGGTACTAAAAATATATTATCCCTCAAATGATTGATCCAGCTAAACAAACCTAATATTATCCTAATACAAGAGACCATGATTGAAGAATCCAAAGCTAGAGGTTCACCATAGCCATAACTGAAAGATTTTTGTTTTTCCACCTTAGATTCCACTGGAATTTTAGGTGGGTTGCTAATGGGATGGATCCCCTAGATACATGTCACTTAATCCAAAATAAACAACTCTATTATTTCAATATCCCTAGAAGGCAAGGAATTAGATTACATCATTTCCATTGTTAACATTTACAAACCTTAGTCCGAGTGTAAGGCCTTCCAAGAAGACATCTTTGGCTTTGGAACTTTGTAACCCCCCTTCTCGATAATTAGAGGAGATTTTAATCTTATTCACACAAAAAGAGAAGTTTTGGGATCCACTCTAAGGGCTAATCCACTTAGTCGCGTCTTCTCTTGCCTTTTCCTTAATCATCACCTGATGTATGTGGAGCCCCTTCTTACATTTTATCTAGAAGAGAATTAATAATATTATTTTTTTTCTAAATAAAATTGAATAATACTAGATCATTTTCAATGGCTATGTAATTTCTTCTATTTTGTAAACAACGTGCTAATATTGTATCAAATCACCAAATACAAAATAAATAATTAAGTAAATTAGTGTAAACACAAATAAATTAGAAATAATAAAGATTGAAGTTTGATTTCATATATGTTATATCATAAATATTTTCTCAAACTGAGACCAAATCCAAAGCCAAATCTCCCTCTTATGAAAATATATTAATAAGACAATTAATAAGTAGTGCTTGTGGCTTTTGATAAATGTTAACTATCTCTTCTTTCAAATCCTATTCCTCATATGTTAGCTTTCCTGCAACAACATTATAAAGAAATAATTGACTATGTTTACCTCCATCTTTTTCATCGATAATAATATAATACAAGTTTTATCTTTTTCCAACATGTATGCTCTCAATATCATTTGAAATGGATCACTCGTGGAGCTACAAATATCAAGATTTTTCTTATAACATGAAATAGTAGAAATTCAATTAGCTTGTACATTAATAAATTTATATTTAATTTAATTATTAAGCATATAATTTAAATATCTTACCAAGCAAGTTGCTTCCTTGATTTCTTTTTTCCCTTGAAACTTGATAGTACTAATCCCAATTTTGTTTGTAAATGAAAAATTGCAAATCTCCAAAATGGTGATGTTGTGACTTATAAAAATCATGCAACGAATTATTGAAAGATTGGAAAATATATGACTCACTCTCATATCTAATTTCTTAGATAGTGTAACCTTGAGAGAGTTTGCAATAACAAGGGAGTGATCATTTTTAGGAACAAGATTTGTAATTATTTCACAATGTACTTATATTACTTGATATTGGACAATCTGAAGCACATTCCAAATGTAAGGATCAAGAGTGTCATCAAGTTGAGCATTTTAAAGATGTTTCTTTTTTTGTCTTGCAATCTTGGCCTTTTGAATATAACTTTTAAAGATCTTCGATACTCCATTTGTATATCTCTTTGACATTTTTAATAAAATAGACACACACAACCACACAAAAACACACATATAAAAGTAATATAATAAAATAAGTTTACAAATGAATAAAATGAATATAATAAATCAAGTTACTTTTTTGAATGCAAAAAAAAAAAATTGCAGTGTCGCTATGGAATTTGAATATGGATAGTTGCGTCTAACATCATCCCAACTCTCTTAATTTAGCATTTTAACCATTTTCTCTTGTATTCGCATATGACACTTGTCACCATATAAATATAGTAAATAGATTTATAACGATACTTAAAAAAAAAAAAAAACTTAAAACAACATTATGTTAAAATGAAAAAATAAATTTTCTAATCTTAACATAAATAAAAATAACTCAACAAACTTACTTTTAATTCTCATTAGACAACTTTTCTATCAATAATACAATGACCTTACATATAATAACATTGATATAAGAAGTATTTCATTCTTCACTTCAAATTAGAGAAATTTTGAGGTATAAAATGAGCCTCCTAAGGAATATTATAAAATAAAAGTGGAAATAATAAAATAAGGTTTGATTATATCATCAAATTATAGATGAAAAAAGGAAAATAAAACTATATTTTCAACTCATATTTTCAACTTGTCTCCCTAAGGTTTTACTCAAATTTTGAGCGGGAGAAATTTTTGGATGCAAATTTTAATTCTTAATTTAAGGAGTACCCATGTTGCATACTTTCGATGGACCCATGCTCAACGAAAAATTAGAAATACATGAAAAAATGTGAATGCAATCATGTTTTTCATGCTTTTTTCATTTGTTTTTTGTAGCTGGGTCCATCGAAAGTATGCAACATGGGTACTCCTTGGACGATGAATTAAATTCTGCATCCAATAAGTATTTCTGCATGAAATTTGAGTAAAACCATTGGGAGATAAGTTGAAAATATAGGTTGAAAAACTAGTTTTTTAATTTTTTAATCTTTTTAATTTTTTACTCCAAAAATCTTGAATCAACCCCGATGGTTGATATCATCATCTTGAATCCTATTCTTATAAAGTTTATTTTGGTTGTACATTTTTGTTTTGAGGCCCATTTTTTACCTCAAAATTTCTCTAATGCTTGCATTCTTCGCCAAGGTGTGGTAGTCATCTATTTTGATAGACTGTTGATTTTAGGACCTTTCTTACCGTGGTGTTACATGTCAATGTTTGATTGATAATTTAATTTTTTATACACATTTTCTCCCACATGAAGATACCATCTATCAAATCCCAAGTCTTCCCATTTTTAAATCCCAATTTAATAACCATCTACATCTATGAATGCATCACTTCCTTTGTAATTTTTTCCTTTTGCATTTTTTCAACAATTGGGAAGCTTATTTCCATACAACATTGCTTGTAAAATTTTGCATCAACATTTGATCTATCCTTATCACATTCTCCTTGAAATGATTTATAAATAAATCTCAACCTTTGATTAAAATTCATATACATCCTATACTCATTTTTTTTGTTATGATTTCATGCCAATAAATTTGCTTCTACATTTTTGAAACTAGTATAAATGATACATTTAATTATTTCAAAAAGATGATTATTGGGTTTACTCTTGTATTAATTCTCTTCTATATTTTGTAGAAATGTTTCCTTTAATCACATAATATTTATAGTAAAAACACTTTAATTTATCAAATTAATCCTTCCTAGAAACCTTCATTAGGTCAACAAGAACCATATAGTCAATCACATGTGCATTTGGATTGTACCTATCAATATTCTTAGGTTATGAATATGCAAGTGGCGTGGATTTCTCATTTGGTATTTCCCTTTTGCTTTTATGGGTCTATAAAGCCGCTTCACTATTTCAACTAAATTATGTACCCGATATCAACCAATATGTTCTTCCTTAATCAATTTTGAATGAAATTTTGTGGTGTGTTGAGGATACTATCATCTATATCAATATATGGAGATATAATTTTTGTACTACCTTTAGATCTTTTACTATGATATTTAGAGCTAACCATGGTTTCTTCATCATCAATAGAATTAGATTTCTTTCCTTTGTGGTTTAAAGGAGTTTCATATAAATCAACAATCTCTTCATAATTAACAGGAATGGAATCATCATTCGGCATAGCTCTTGAATTTCAATTTTCTTTCTTATTCTAAGCAAGATTGATATCATCATTGGAACCAATTTCAATATTATCTTTATTTTAGTTTCCAAATGTTGAAATGTTAGCTTTCTAACCCTATTGTGGCTAACAACGTTTATTTCCTTTTTCTTGATCATGTGTATCTACTCTTATAGCTTCAACCTCCACTACTCTTTGTTTCATTTTTCTTACTTCCTTTGCCGCTTCAATCTGAAAGAAATTGATCACTTCAATGATATATTTTTCTATAGAATAAATAATCTCCAACTTATTTGAAATTCACATGGTAAAAATTCCATTAAATAAAATATAAAATTTTAGTGTTAAATAACTTGTAAGAAAACATCATGATAAATGGGTTGCAATTATGGGTTTGGTGTTGTCCTTGATGGAAACCTACACTAATGTCTATCCTATTCTGATGTATGATGTTTTAATGGATTAATATGCATAGATGTCATATTGCAATATTGATGTGCTTGATGAAAGTAGGTATCATATTCATTTCAGAGGTGTCTTAATTATTGAATATGAGTTGCAAAAGTTTGAAAAAGGTTTGGATCAGTTGCAGGAGGATGGAAAAGTATTAAAGCTTCTTGAAGGAGAAGACAACTAAGGGGACATATCAGGTTGACTGATGAAGGCATACTGATGTTTGAAATTTTTTTTGGAATCCCTATCAAGGCTTGATAGGATTCACAAATGATGAATGCAGATTTTCTAAAGTTATAGAAAGTTTGGTCAAAGTTTGACCCTAATTTGACACCTTTCAGGGCATGGAGATAAAATAATGCAAGTTACTTGTGTTGGAGGAGCGTTAATTCGCACCATAATGCAAGTCTAGTGTAAAAAAAATGAGTTATCACACCTTTATTGAATGATAGAGTTGTGTTACTATTTGTAAGAATAGAAAAATAAAAACTTTGGGACAAACCATGGTATTTTCCCAAGGTAATCCTCTGGAACGGTACAAATTCCATAATCAATTCCTTCCTCTGGTAATTATAAATTCAAGATTTATGGCATGAGGTATTATTAAAATAAAAATTTTTATAAAGAAGAGTGAACAAGAACATTTGGTGTGCATTTCTTAAGAATTATCTCTCATTAGGAGCGTACCAGGAGCATGAGGAGTCTCATATCCTGAAGATATAAAATTGGTTTAATAAGATAATAAATATATGTTTTTTTATATGTAAGAGAATTTATATGGATAAGATCTATAGAATAAAGTTTGATTAAATGTCTCTATCTCCATTTTCTCATAATGATTTAGTTGTCCTCTTAATGGTGAATAAGGGTTCAAAAGGATAAAATATTTCACCTCGCGACTCCACTGAGTCAGAAATATGGCTTCACGAAGACATGCTATATCTCACTTTGATCCTGAATTACTTTCACCATTATCAAATCTAGAGAGACTTTTATGGATTTCTTCTCTCAGATGTAGACTTGAAGTTTCCTCTTCTATTCTTTCATAATCAATTTCATAGACTGAACAACCAGAAAAAATCCCTATACCTTCTGATCCATCTAATATACTTCCTAAATTTTTATAACTTATTTCTAAACGAATAGATCTACAAACTACTCTATTGGTTCATCAAATTTCAGAATCTTCATATGAAAAATAAAAACTTGAATTACAATTACTTGAACTCAATCCGAGATATTTTATATCCTCTATTATTCATACCCATTCTTCTACTTCCGATCAACCTGAATAGGAGTTAAACATTTATACAAATCCCTTAGAATATCAATATCAATAGATAGTCTTTCTCAAGTAAAAAAAATAATCACCCATACTCAATTTCCCAAAAAATCCTATAATCCCAAAACAACCATCCACTAAGAATCCTTCATCTCCTAAAAATCCAAATTCTCGGCCAATTATGGCTAGTGTGGGACCAATTGTGGTTGCTAGATATGCGACATTAATATTTCAACTTGAAAATCAACTTTATGATTTCCCTAATGGATATATAAATCACTTACCTAGATACAATGGGGAAACAAGATCAAATGCATAACATCATTTATCTGCATTTTTGGATTTTTCATATAATATTAATATAGAACATGAACATGTATATATGAGTTTGTTTGTCCAATCATTGGAAGGAAATGTTAGATTTTGGTTTAGACAGTTGTACGAAAATTCTATTTGTTCATGGCAAGAGTTAACTAATATTTTTATAAATTAGTGGGGAATAAAGAAGGATCATGTTTATTATTTAACCTAGGTTTAAATCTAAATCGAGTAGACTACATTTTAATTGGTGCGTAAGTGCAACAGTGGTCCCATAGGGACACATCATCTCGAATGTATGGAGACTGGAAGTTTAATAAGGAATCATAAAGGGAATGCATCGGGTACTAAGCACCGAGACACGTTGGTTAGACAACTCATCCTGGCATGGAATTTGATTGGTTAGTGAAAGTGTAGGGCGTACCCCACAGGATAGTTGAGCCCATTAAGACGAGCCTAGAATTTTACAAAGGAAGCATGGAGAATGCTTCCAGGTTGGAGAGCTATGGGATAAGCGATGGCACAAGGTTACATAAGTAAAATGTGACTCTGGGCATGGAAGGTTTGATGTGTAGCTTAAGCCCCCAAGGCTATAGCTCAAAAAGTTCCCAGCTTTATGTCTTGCAATGGTTTTTCATGTTATTGCGACCATGGGCCTTCAGGCCAAATACTAAAAGGGGGATACCGGGAGTAGGAAAGAGGCTAAGATCCATCATGAGGGGTTATAATCAATAATGATTGTAGAGTTATATTTGACAATATTTTTGCAACTTGGGCCAAGCTTGGCACTTGTGCCATATTTGGAGGACCTTTATAGGATGGTTAATGGGAATTTATTAGGTTGGAAGCTGTGACTTGAGAATTTGAGTCAATACAATTGTCGAGAGCCCTGTTTCAATGCATCAAGGAGCACAACGCATAGGAGAAAATTAATGGAGCCCAATAAGAAACACAATTATCCATCCCTAAGTGTCCCTCACGCAAGGAAGAATTAAATGAGAAGAAAAATTGGAATGGAGAGCCATGTGTGTGAAAACAGATTTTAATGGAAGAAATCCTTGAGTATATAGATTGACTAAGATTTAATTCTCATTATGGAAGAACACTCAGGTTCCCATTCCTTGATATAATTCGGATGTCGTATCTGAGAACAGAAGTGACTATAGTATGGGAAGTCGTGCATTGAGTACACTTGGGAAGTATGGAGGAAAATAGAGACAACATTAGTGAATGTGTGGTAGAGGAACAAAATTCAGTATTGTAATTGAGAAATGGGGGAAAAAAGAAACATTTTTATGTGATATGTGTGGATAGCTCTGTGTGTGAGTGCACTGCTGAGAAGAAGCCAAGTGTGCCAGCAGTAAAGAAGAGGTTCGAGAAGGCTGAGTAAGTCTGTGTTGCAATGAAGAGATCGAGAGTGACTATGCAGAGGAAATGGGCTGAAAGTTCATCAGCAGAAGAAGAAGGATGAGAGATGAGTGTCTGTTATTGAGAGTAGAGGGATGAGTACAGTGTGCTGCTGCAAATTGAGCAAAGGACAAAGTGGAGCATGGGATGAGTAGAATAAAGGTTGTTGAGGAGAACAGAGTTGTATCAGGCATCGTAGATGCCATTTATAGAGAACAATAATTCCTTGTTGAATGTATATTAGATCCTACATATATAAATTTGGTGCTTCCATCTTAGTGGGTGTTTGAAGAAGGCTTAGGGGTTGGTGCGGTAATGCCCTCTTCCCACACTTACCCATGTTTACCAGTACACTAGGGTAAATATGTGACGAAGAGTTACTATGATATGATTGAACCTCCTAGATCACTTTAAGGAAGTGGAATAGACAAAACAAAGCCTTATTTGTTGAGAATCCACAGTGGAAAACTAAAATAAATCACACACACAACATAAAAAAAAAGAAGACAATAATTAACGTGGTTCACCCAACCAATCTGGGCTACATCCACGAAACAGAGGTATCGACATTATTATTATTCAACAAGAGATTACGATAGCATATTTCCCACATCTGCACTTCATCTTCCTCACACCTCACTCTCATATTACCTCACAGGCTTACAATTTATATATGTAGTGAAGAAACTGACTAATAAATTCTATTCCATCCTATCACAACAAAATAGGATATAATATTTCCTCTTTCTGATTTGATGCCATCAGTTTTGAAAAAAAACCTATTGTTGGAATTATCCATGAGATTTGTGCCAAAAATAATATGGAAAATCTCAACAATCTCCACCTTGACAACAATTAGCCTGATACCTAGTTTCTTTATTATATTCATTTTTTTGCAAGCCAAGAGAATCCAGACACCATTGTAGCTTCTCTAATAAAACTGGTTTCGTGAACATGTCTACATAGTTTTCCTTTGTATGCACTTTTTCAAGAGAGATTACCCGTTCAGAGATAACCTGTCTTACAAAATGGTAATTTATAGGTATATGCTTTGATTTACTATGATAGGCTGGATTTTTAGCCAAGTGAATTGCACTTTGACTATCACAAAATAACTTAAAGTTGTCTGGCAACCTACCAAACTCACCAAACAAACATTTCAACCAAATCGCTTCTTTGCAAGCATGTGAAGCAGCTATGTATTCTGCTTATGTAGTGGATAAAGCAACAATGTTCTGTAGCTTTGACATCCAGCTAATAGCTCCACCTGCAAGAGTAAAGACATATCCTGAAGTTGACCTTCTCTTATCCAAATCACCTGCAAAATCAAAATCAACATATCTGCAAACAAATTCACTACTTCTGTCATAAGTGATACAATAATCACTTGTGCCTCTCAAATACCGAAGCACCCATTTCACTGCTACCCAATGTTCTTTCCCTGGATTTTCCATATACCTACTAACAACCCCAACTGCATGTGAAATATCTGGTTGTTTACAGACCATCGCATACATCAAACTTCCTACTGCATTGGCATATGGTATTCGAGACATATACTCCTTTTCTTCATTTGTATTAGGACATAAACTTGAAGAAAGCTTAAAATGGAAAGCTAAAGGGACTGAAACTGGCTTCACATTGTTCATACCAAACCTTAAGAGTATTTTCTCAATATCCTTTTGTTGTGATAACCACAGCTTACCATTGCTCCTGTCTCTGAAAATATCCATGCCCAAAATCTGTCTTGCTACTCCTAGATCTTTCATATCAAACGTCCTAGCCATTTGAGCCTTTAACCCGTTGATCTCAGTTATGATTTTTCTTGCTAAAAGCATATCATCAACAAATAATACTAAGATAATGAATATTCCATTAATTAATTTCTTAAAGTAAACACAATGATCATATTCACTTCTTATATAATTTTGACTCATCATGAATGAATCAAATTTCTTGTACCATTGTCTCGGTGACTGCTTGAGACCATACAATGATTTCTTGAGCCTGTAGACAAATTTCTTGTTGTGATTTTGAACAAACCCTTTAGGTTGTTCCATATAAATCTCTTCATCTAAATCTCCATGTAAAAATGCAGTCTTAACATCTAGTTGTTGTAACTATAAATCAAGTAAAGCAACTAATGCTAAGATAATCCGAATTGAAACAATTTTAACAACTGAAGAAAAAATATCATGAAAGTCAACTCCTGCTTTCTGAGAAAAACATTTCGCAACCAGCCTCGCTTTGTACATGTCTTCATTATCATCAACACCCCTTTTCAATTTGTAAACCCATTTACATCCTACAGTTTTTTTGTCTTTAGGAAGTTCTACCAGGTCCCATGTGGCATTCTTGTCTAATGCCTTCATCTCATCCTTCATAGCTTCTTTCCACTTATCACTGTTAGAAACCTTCTACAGCTTCCTGATAGCATAAAGGTTCATCATCATTAGCGGTTAAAGCAACTGCAGTAACATAATCATCATACCTTTTAGGAGGATGTCTGATTCTTGTGGACCTTCTTAAAGATGTTTCTGGTTCTTCCACAATTTGCTTATTATTATTTTTAGGAATTTCTTCATGATCTTCATCCAAAACTTGTTCATCTTTACTATCATCAGTATTTGAATTGGTTTCAAACCGAATATGTTGAAACTTAGGTACATTTTCCTGTTTCAATTTATTGTCTACATCTGGATTATCAAGTGAAGATTCATTGAATTTAACATCTCTGTTAATGATGATCTTGTGAGTAGTAGGATCCCACAACCTATATCCCTTAATCCCATCACCATATCCAACAAAGATATATCTTTTTGATTTAGGATCTAATTTAGAACACTAATGTTTCAGAATTAGAGCATATGCATCACAACCAAAAACTTTCAATTTAGAATAATCACAAGGATGACCCTTCCATAACTATTGAGGAATTTTTCATCCTATTACAGTTGATGTTGATCGATTTATCAAATTGCAAGTCGTAGATACTGCTTCTGTCCATAATTCCTTCTGCAAATTTGCGTTACTTAGCATACTTCTTGCTCTTTCTAAGAGAGTCTTGTTCATGCATTCAACAACTCAGTTTTGTTGAGGAGTATAAGCATTAGTTCTATGTCTTTCGATCCCAACTTCCTTGCAATAATTATTAAATTCCTTTGAATTAAACTCACCACCATTGTCAATTCTTAAACATTTAATGGTTCTTCCAATGATGTTCTCTACTAATGCTCTAAATTGCTTGAAAACTGTGAATACATCAGACTTTATTTTTAACATGTAGACCCCTAATTTTCTAGAGAAATCATATATAAAAGATACAAAATATGATGATCCTCCATATGAGGTTGAAGGAGATGGACCCAAAACATCAGAATGGATATAATCAAGGATTCCTTTACAAGTATGTTTTCCAGTTTTAAATTTTTGCTTACTTTGTTTCCCATAAATACAATGTTTGCAGAAATCTAACTTAGAAGATTTTAAACTAGGAAGTAACATACGATCAGATAAGATTTTTAAACCTCTTTCACTCATATGGCCCAACCGTTGATGCCATAGTCGAATAGAATCACTGTTGTTTTCAGATACAGTAGAAGCATGATCTGACTCTGTTCTCCCTTCTAACTGAAAAAGATTTCCAAACTTTTTTGCTTTCATTACTAATAAGATTCCTTTGTAAATTTTCAATGCTCCACCTTGAATAAAAGTTTTATATCCATTTGTGTCTAACACTCCTAGATAAATAAGATTTTTTTTTAGTTCAGCCACGTGTCTTACATCAGTTAAGATTTTATTTGTCCCATCAAACATTTTAATCTGGATGCTTCCATTTCCCACAACATTACATGAGACATCATTGCCCATGTAAACTACTCCATCATTAATTGACTTATAAGATTTAAACCACTGTTTATGAATGCACATGTGATTGGACGCACTAGAATCTACTAGCCAATGTTGATCATGATTTGCAAAATTAACTGATAAAACTTCATCACTTATATCTAAACCGGATGCCGAACCTGAGCCTGTATCTGTCGTGTTTGTATCTTTATTTTCTGTTGAAGAGTTTCCTTTGGATGTTTGATATCTCTTCCAATAGTCCTTCGAATGTCCTGATTTTCCACAAAACCAACATTTTAGCTTACTCTTCTTCCCTTTCGATTTTGACTGAGAGTTGTTTTTCTGACTGAAGCGTTTTTCTTTAGATCGATCTCTAACCATCATTGCTTCTGATGTAGAGGTTTCTAAATTTTACCTTTTCTTGGTTTCTTTAGATAGCATAGCTCCAAAAACATCATCAAATTCAACGGTTTCTGTTGAACTAAGACTTATAGAAGTAACGAAATGATCACATGACTCAGGCAAACATCATAATAAAGTTACAACTTTATCTTCTGAATCAAATTTTACTTCCATGCTATCTAACTGCACCAAGAGAGTATTAAAGATATTCAGATGATCGATTATTTTCATACCTTCCTTCATGCGTAAGCTATACAATTGTCTTTTCAGAATAATCCTATTTGTTAAGGATGTAGTCATATACAGTTTTTCTAGCCTTGTCTATAGACTAGCGATTTTTTTCTCTGACACAATGTTAAATAAAACATCATCCGTCAAACACGATCATATGCTGCTCAATGCTCTATCATTGATGTCACTCCATTCGTCATCTGTCATGGCGAAAGGTTGTTTGGATTTTCCCAAAAGTGCCTTTGCCACACCTTGTTGTACGAGTAAATTGTGGATCTTGACTTTCCAGATTTCGAAGTTATTCCTCCCATTAAACTTCTCGATCTCAAACCGAGAACTTTGAGTTTTTGACATAGTTAATTTAATCAAATTAACAATTTGATAAAATTCCCCAATTGTTCAAAAAATTCCAAACAGCAAACAAACTGCTCTCCTAGCGATCTAAATTCTGCGTGAAAATAAGAATGCTATTTACCTCAGTTTACACTTCACGCATCATACAAAAAACCAGATCCTGAATGATCCGATCAAACCAAATCCTGAATTTACACCAGCTCACGGCAACAACAACATAATTTAAAAGACTTTTACATATAAATTTTTTTAGAAAAACTTGAACAATAGGAGAAATCTCTATTCTCCATTGGTTACTCTGTATGGGCCATTATCTTTTTCCTGCCTCTGTATGATATAAGCACAAAATGACTGTAACTTAGAGGAATCTCACTCTTGATTTGCATGAAAATATTTTAGCGACATATAGTGCTAACAGTCAATGCTTGAGAGACTGTGTATACTCGAACCAGCTCAAAAAATGTTGTGTGCTTCAATCACCACGAAAACTGTGTGCTTTAATGTCCACGATTCAATGGCAGCTGGAGGAAGATCGATACACACCAATCTACTCACGCCTCCTCACGCAAGACTCAACTCATTAACAATTGGTATATGACATGATAAATGTAACACATTGGCAAAAAATTAAATAATTCACTTGTAAACGCACATTGGCAATAACTTGGAAACATACATCACCAATAGCCACTTACGAAGTTTCTTTGGTGTTTGAAATCAGCTCTCATGCGACGCTTCTTATACCAGGCTCTTTAAACAGGCAACGACAGCATGTTTTCCAAGCTACACACAACAATCATGTATGGATCCATGCACGTACAGCTTCAAGTATGGATTCAATAGTAGAACACAGACCCTTACCTGTGCCAATAGTGTTTCATGCTGCCCAATCTCTGATGCAGCTAATCGATCTCGGTTAATAGTGTGGCTCCTCCATCGCTGTCGACTTGAATAACTGCAACAGGCAGCAGCAAACAATGGCTCTTCAGCAACAAGCATCAAATCGATGTAGCTTCAATCTGATAGCTCTGATACCAATTGTTGAGAATCCACAGCGGAAAACTAAAATCAATCACACACACAGCATAAAAAAAATGAAGACAATAATTAACGTGGTTCACACAACCAATCTGGGCTACATCCACCAAACATAGGTATCAACATTCTTATTATTCAACAAGAGATTACAACAACAAATTTCCCACATCTGCACTTCATCTTCCTCACACCTCACTCTCATATTGCCTCATAGGCTTACAATTTATAGATGTAGAGAAGAAACTGACTAATAAATTCTATTCCATCCTATCACAACAAAATAGTATATAATATCTCCTCTTGCTGATTTGATGCCATCAGTTTTGCAACAAAACCTATTGTTGGCATTATCCATGAGATTTGTGCCAAAAATAATATGGAAAATCTCAACATTATTGACCTTCCTCAGGTGCCACCACAGGGGCTTCACTCAATGAACCTATGGAATATCACGTGCATTCATGGCATACTAAGAAATACCCCTATTTTGACTACATATTGGAAAATACCTCTAAAAATCACATTATTTAACCCCCCACCAATACAAACACAATAAACGTTCCCAATTTAAAAAACCCTTAATTTCATTAGATATTGTGGGTATCCATTTTTTCATTAACATTTTTTATATCCCTTTATAATTTGTCATTAACTTTGAGCTCCATTTTTTATAGTTTCCAATATAAAAACCCTTTACCCCTTATATATCCCCCAATATATTATGTCATTTTTTCCTCAATAAATATCCCCCAATATGAACCCACGTGCTATGGTATTTCTCCCCTAGTGAATACCCTGTGGGTGCCACAAGACCCCCAAGGGACAAACCACCCTTCCAGGTGTCCAAATCTTGTGTTAACTTTCCTTTTCATTACCTATACTCCTAGTCACATGCAAAAGCTTGCATGCATGCAGCTATAGGCCTCCAGTCACATGCATAACCACTGCATGGGTGTGACTGCAGTTTTTTCAGCCAATTTTGTGCTTGAAACCATGACATTTGTGCCACCTTTTTAGGGCTAGACTCTAGGTCACTACCCAAAACTTGATGAAACTTTCCAAAACAATAAATGACACAAATTCAAACCTTTCAACACAAAACTTGTTCAATGACTTGGCCAAACCAAGCCTAACCATGAGAGAAATGTCAAAACATCATTATCTATGTATTCCTTCAATAAATTATCCTCCAGTACTTCCTCCATCATATTGTTCTATGAAACATAATTCGAGCTTCTCTCAAGGGAATACTCGAGCCTTAGTCCATTGAAAGTCATCTTCTCAATCCTGCAAAATTCCTACAAACTCATTTGCAACCACAAATCCTCCTGCAATGGAAACTTCAAAATCTCTTCTCTACTGTGAATCTAGCTCTGATACCATGTAGAAATTAATATTTAGATCCTAAAATGGTCATGAAATTTACTAAATCACAAGACTAGAATCTAGTTCTACTGATTTTCGATAGAAAATTCATGATCGAGAACATAACACAATAACATGCATCAAGATTCAAAACATAAACATAGATTTATCTAGGGGAAAGAAACTGCTCAAAACCCCTTACCATTTGTATTGCAATAATTAAAGAATCTGGATGAATACAATATGCTTGCTCAAGCTTGAGCACAACCTGGACTTGTATCTTCTATCCTCTACTTGACTCACTGACCTTGGCCAATACGTAGCCAAATTTATGCCTTCCCAAGCTCTTATTTCCTTGTGTTGTTCCTCAAGGAATTTCCCCCTATTAATTAGGAAATTCCTCAATCTGGATTGTGAAATTCTATTAGGGCTTCCTTTGAGTGATTGCATGACTTGTACAACTTGGAAACTTCTACAATTGGTAGTACACTACCCTTGAACTCCACTCTCAACTGGGTAACTCGAATTTCATGCTTGCATGATCTAATTTAGGTTATTGATCAGTTAACTGGTTGAAAACTAAAGCTGCACCCCATTGCTACACCTCCCACTAGTTCCTCCTAAGAGTTGGAACTAGTTAAACTGACCATTACTCAATTTAACTTAATTAAATTGTTACAACTCCAATTAACTCAACCTAGGCTCCTAAAATTTAGGAATCACTATACAAAAATCAAGTTCAGCCCTCAACTTGAATTTACTGAGCCAAGTTGAATTTACTGAGCCAAGTTGAGTTTACTGAGCCAAGTTGAGTTTACTGAGTTGTGATAACAACTCAGTTAACTTATTCAAGTTGTCTCGTGATGTGGAATTTCAAATTTCTCCTAATTTAACCAAGGGAAAATTAAATTAAAAATTTTCTTTACAATTTGCAAATTTCTATAGTTGAAAATTCCATATTGAAATTTATTAATTTTTTACAATAATTTAATTTATTTATCTTCATCATGATTGGATGAAGTCTTATTTTGTAATGTGTGTTTCCATATCTATGACTGTGGTGATGTTGATTATATAATTACTTGAATTTTATATTAATTTTATGAAAAGTATCCAGTATAATAATACTAATCCTAATTTGGAAAAAAAAAAAGGGAAAACCCAAATTCCAAATGCATATGGGATATTGCTTTTTTCTTTCTCTTTATAATTAAATTTAAGTTTTAAAATTATTATATAAGATCGATGTAAGTTTTTTAAGTGTAACAAAAATCTTTTCTTCATAACCTAAAATTTATATATTCTCATTATCACTTTCTATCATTTATCGTTTTAATATAATGAAATTCCAGCATGAATAATGTGCATATAAATTTATATTCTATTATTATGCAATAACATATTTGGGAAAATAAACATGAATAATAACATACTTATTTATAAAAACAATAATTTTAAATAATATACATGTAAAGTTTTATTTTATATGTTAATATATTTATTAATAAAATATAAGTTTAAATAATGCATTTTCAAATCATATGCATACAAATTAGACGTATTCCCTTTGTTCATACATGTAATTTTTTATATATGAGATAAATAAAAAATTTAAATTTTACTTTGCATGCTTCTTTATATGCCCTATTACATATTAACCTTTTCTCTAACACTTTGATATTATTTGTGTGTGTGTGTAAGTGTGTGCTAAATCCTCTGTAAGTGCCATTGAGACATTATCAAATCAAGCTTGCACTACAAGGTTTTCCATTATATTAAATGTATTACATATATTTAAACTAAAGAGTAGGGACTTGCTACTATGTAGCACTTGTTATGGTAATGTCTTTTCCATCTATAGAATCAATAAATAATTTTTCTCAACTCTTAATTTGATATCCAAAAATTTCCTTCCGCTACTCCTTCAGTATCTTTATTTTTCTTTCTTATATCCAAGGTCCAACTAATCATATCTCAAAAAGCTTATTTAGAAAGCATATGAAAACCATTTTTAAAGCCCCTAAAACCGTTAAACATCTTAATTTAATTCACTAAAGATAAATCCAAACCTATGTTAAATCAAGGGGTTTAACAAATTCCCTACAATTACAAGTCCTATTTTGAAAAAAAAACCAAAACCCATCTTAAAGAACACATTTTTGACACTCACAACTACTGCATTTCTAAATCAGCTATAGCCAAACATTCCCACAATTCTAAACACCTTAGATGTTTCAACCAAGATAAACTCCTAGTATCTCATCTTATTACTCCTCTTTCATCATGTGTGAAGCTCTACAAATCAAGAAACACCCTAATAATTCAAATTGTGAAGATGGCTATAAACTCAATCAACTATAGCCAAACATTCCCACAATTCTAAACACCTCATATGTTTCGACCAATATAAAATCCTAGTCTCTCATCTTATTACTCCTCTTTCATCATGTGTGAAGCTCTACAAATCAAGAAACATCCTAATAATTCAAATTGTGTGGTTATAAACTCAGTCAATATTGGGAACTTGCCATCCATTTTCTTGTCAAAAAAACCTCCTTTTTTCCCCACCCTATTCTATTTATTTCTAAGTAAATATTGTAATCTAATTCTTCCTCACCATTCTCAGTCTTTAAGTTTTTATTCCTCGTAGCTTGTCATTTTCACATTATTTTGCTCTTTTGTATTCCTTTTCTTTCGTTACTCCTACTAATTTACCAGCTAGGTCTTTGATTTGTTTTAATTTTCTTTCTCCTCTCTCTAAATTGGATTTTCTTTTCTAATTCCAATTTCTCATCCTATTTACCAATGGTCATTTTCCTTAATTTTTTTTCTTCTTGTGAATTACAAAAATCAACAACTAGGGCAAGCTCGTACTCGCATAACATAGGGCGAATTCCATCCACTACCACTATAACCTCCAACCATTCCCACGAGGCCCCAATAATTATACGTAGGGCTACACCAACAACATCACAAAGAGTTTCTTTACAGTGCACTCTATCGCCAACTGATCTACACACGGGGGAAATTTTCCTTATCTTTTACTTTTAATCTTAATTATTATGTCCTAATATTTCATTATTTATTTTAATAATTACCTTAACATTTTCTCATATGTATCTTCCTTTATAAATATATTTACCTTAACATTATCTTTTCAATTAATCTCTCAACTTTATTGTCTTTGATGATGAGTGGAGCATCCACTCAAAACATAAGATGTTTCAGAAATACAACATAGGTCAACCCTAAAAAAAAGCTCTGACAAATTATGAAAATCTTCACACTCAAATATTATTTGATGGTTTATTGTTTAATAAAAGAAGGTCTAGTTTAAACCTTGTAAGAACGTGTTGCTCAAACTTCATTGGGATAGTATGGACATCCTAGAGATGAACTTTGTTAGGATCATATGAGCATGCCAATGTAAATAGAATAATATTTACACAATGTACAACTAATTTTGGGAGACGATGGCTCAACACTTGATATTTCTATTCTTATTCCACTAATTTTGGAGCTCACCTTCACCTTCAGTACATTGAGATGTAAGCCTTAAACATTATTACAACCATAAATGATCATACATAAGACTACTTAGTACAAGGTATGGAATCATAATTACAAGGAGAATAGAGCTAAAAACCAGTTAAATGAATGACAACACTACAATGCTTGATGACACATGGATTATTTGTATTTTAATTTTACATATTTTTTTCTATTTTTGGAACAAATTGTTTTATTTAATGGATGAGAAGGTAGATATGAGGCATTCTTTTTTCTGAGAGAGAATTTTAGGAAAGAAGAGATTCATTAGCAAAGGTAGTTGATTGAGGGCTCATGGGTGGCTAGATATAAAAATACCATAAGCTAAGCCTATGGTTGGGAGGAGAGTCATCCTCAACCATTAGTTATAGTTTGATGGATTAAAGACTAGTGAATGTCAATTCAATCTCTACAAAGTTGTAAGTGAATTAGATTTTTCATCTCACATATATATTCTTCTCACCCATTGTAATAACAAATTATGTAATTATAAATGATAATGACAAATTATATAATTATTAATAATTTTTTAAATATAATGATTTGAATATATATATATATATATATAATTTATGCCTAATTATATTTAAATTTTAGGCCATTATACCACTTCCCTAATTTTCTCCAAATATTTCTCCATGAGTCCTAAGAGCCCATAAGTTTTGAATTTACCTTTAAGAGATTGGAGCCTAATGGAGATAAAATTTTCCACCCCTTATATGGATTAGATAAATAGTTTGAAATTTTTTCTCTTAGTACTCTAATTCCATTGATACTTAAAATTAGATTTCCATTCCCTTATATTTAGATATTTATTATTTATAATAATATTTTGGTAATTTGAATGGAAAAATAATATAGTATGAATGTACATTTTTTTTTAGAATTAATGGTGTACTTTTAAGAATGTATTGTACTTTTAAAGGTGTATATTTTAAAATCGATGATTCATTTGTATTTTCACAAAATCATGTTTATAGATATTTGTAAAGATTTCTGTTATGATTCTTATCAAACAGATGGATAACTTGTACGAGTGAAAAATCTTGGAAAATAAAAATGTAATATATATATATATATATATATAACTTGCACAAGTGAAAAATCTTAGAAAATAAAAATGTAGTGCATATATATATATTGTTTTTAAATGCTTGTTGTTGTTTAATTTCTAATTGCTTGATTCCTTTTTATTCATTCATAAAAATAATTTATTTGATTGATCAATTCATTGTGAGACTAAATATGTGTGCATATTTAATTATAATAATAATTAGTATTATGATTTTATTTTGTTGTGTTCAAAAATATAAATATTTGACTATGTATTTTTTGCAGTTAGTTATAATGATGATTAAATGTTTTGCAAAAATATTATGTGATATTTTGAGTGGTCATTCTATCTATTATGAAAATCAAATAATTATAAAAGAGAATATTGTGGCTAAGATTTAGGGTAAGAAATATTGAATAATTATTGTGAACAATGAGAAAAATAATCATAAAAATGTAGAGAAATATAAATAAAATAAAATAAACTAGCCAAAGAACCTAGTGTGAAATAATACAATTTATTTAATCTTGACATAAATTTTGAATAATAATGAAATTTTTTATAGCCAATGATTATATAATCTCTCAACTCAACCAAGATTTTCGATCAAGTAATGTGGTTTATATCCTGACATGAAGTTCTTCGTTATCGTTGTTAGTTGTTTTTTATCACAAGTTTGTGTCTCTTCGATTCTATTAGGGGGAGACCCTCAACTGTTTATTTGGTTTACCATCCTGTAACAGCTAGATTAAAGGCTAACTGATGATTAAGTTTGTTTTTATTGTTAAAGACACTAAAACATTTATGGTTATTGTTTTTGGAAATAATGTATTATGAACACGAGTTAATTTTGATTAAAATATAATTAATTATGGAAGTGACTTCCATAAAAGAATAATGGACTGATGGTAAAAAGTAATTCAAGAAATGAAAATTAGTTGAATAGAATCAGTTCAAAGAGTTACCCAACCTCTTAGGATAAAGGCTTATCCCAATGACGAAGAGGGGTTCTGTTCGGAAATTGAAGAAGGAGAATTGTAGAGAAGAGTTCCTGATCTGGTATAACCAGTGGAATACTCTGGCTTCTAAAAATTGATCTGGAATAGAGAACTAGATCGGATTGTCTAGAGGTCTCTTCCAGTAATTTTGTCAACTCACCAAAGCTCAGACTTGGAGCACGGGGGAGAGATGAGGACGTGATTTCCTCTCTCGAGGTAGGGAGGAAAGCATCAGTCAGGGAGTTAAGATATAGATAAGTTCTTATTTGTTACTGGAAATATTTGATAGCTGTGTATGGTAATTAAATGTATAAGAGAAAGCCTGTAGGTAATTACAGAATCTATTTGTAGGAGAAAGGGATGCATTTAAATAGGTTTTCTGACGCATGAAATAGTGAATTAGATTGTTGCATTTTTTTAAAAGCTGTAAGGCAGAGAACTGTTAACACATAATCCTCGAGATGAGGGCTCTGTGTTGGTTTCTCTCTACATTATATGATACACACGAACATAGATGGTCCGGCCATTTAATTAGTTACAAGTATAGAAGGAAATAATTAGAAATATTTCTTGTTGCTCTGTAATTATCTAGAAATTAGCTATAAATTTATAAAACGTCTAGATGCATATGTACTGACAGAACTGTGTAAATATTAAGTAAACTAGGAATAGTATACTTAGAAAATAATAGCAGAATACAAGAAAACAAAAGACCGCTTGAGCAAGTTCTGGAACAAAGACAAATAAGCGTTGTAGAAAACTATAATTCTGAGAAATAAATAATTGGAGTTGCTGAGAACTTCTACTATCTTCTGAATTTAACAATCCAAGAAACTAGCACTGTAAATGGAATAAACTTTAATAGCAGATAAATCTTAAAGAAAACCCTGCTTATGTTGAACTAGAGAGTCCCAGTTAAATTACAGTACGAAGGAAGCAGATAACCCATGTTTAAGAGTATTACAACAATAATATAACAATAAGCAACCGATTTATTCGGTTAGCCTCAAACCAGGAGTCATAGAACATAAATATTACATTATTTCCAGAGTTCAAAATTTGAAAAAAAGATATAGTTGTTGTCGTGAACACTCAAGGCATGGCTGCACCATGTTATCCTTTAATATCCTCGAAAACATAACAACCCGAGAAGGGAGTATATAAACTACTACAATTTCAATTATAAAAATGGCATGCACAACTGATTTAGTCGTGAGAAAAGTTCAACTGCATGAACTGTTTGGACGAAATGTTACCAGTGTGCCCAGACTTCAACCCACGAAAACTCGTTGTCCAGGTCTAAGAAAAATAGAAGAAATACATGTTGGACGATGGTTTTACGGTGGTTAGCTGAGGAATGGGACCGAGAATCGTTGAAGGAAAACCCTAACACCAAAACCTTTTATAACGTATTTCCCTGCAAAGAAAAGGAGATGAGGTTAAAACTCGTTCTTCTTGTTCAAAAGAATCAAACGTTGTAGGAAATACTCTATAACAGAAGAATAAAGTGAACGTTTAGTACTTGTCAACTTACCCAAACCATTCATGCAGAGGATTTGGGCGTGCCAAACCTGCATCAGTATTTCTCTAGGGTTAATAGTGGATAAAGCAAGAGATGAAACGGAAGAACTAAGTGTATGTAAGCAGAAATCGTAAGCTTAATATTGTATTTACCTTACGCCATTCAGAAGTGGGTCCTTTAATGTAGTAGAGTGAGCAAAAAACTTTCCAAACTAGAGAAGGGAGATTCTTACTCACTCCTTGAACAGCAAAGATCTAAGAATTAAAACTAAGCATAGAGATAAACCGGTGATAACTCCGCAAAAGAAGAATAGTATAAACTTATAAAAGTGTTGCTATAACAAATCAGTAAACCATGGAAAATGTTCTTTAAAGATAGGTAAACTGTGTTAAATATTACTGTGATGAAGAAACGAAGTCCATAAGCACCAGATGGCGGCAGAGACAGAGGTCTCTCCTCTCAGGAAGCGAGATTCCGAAACAAAACTCGCAGAAACAATTAAGGGAATAGTCATTACACTAAACCCTAGACCCGTTCCACCGTTGGATTCTGGGGGCAGATCTATGGTGCAAAGGCTGCTAAGTATCACTACAGGTACATGGA
This sequence comes from Pinus albicaulis, assembly GCA_034641835.2. Taxonomy (NCBI): domain Eukaryota; kingdom Viridiplantae; phylum Streptophyta; class Pinopsida; order Pinales; family Pinaceae; genus Pinus; species Pinus albicaulis. The sequence goes on from CM076571.1 coordinate 834,928,145, forward strand.
CAACGCAAGGCTAGGTATGCCAACCCAGATATTAAATGTGACATTAACTTCCAAACTGTACCACGCAGAATCAATGGGATATTTCCATTAAAGAGTTATATTACTGTATGTATGGTAAAGGTCGAAAATCGTAAAATTGATTAGAAGATGCCAGCAAGATCCTCGTAAAAGGAGGAATGTAGATGTGGTGTTAGTCTTTATACTTAAGTATAAAAACTATATTTCCATCTCATCACTTCAACGTAGGTTGAACAGTAATATAAACATAGTTGCTAAGCGAAACATTAACATATGCCATTGTATTAAGCATAAAGTCTAGTGCATATTGTAAGGTTAAGTAGGATTTTAATATAAGTATAATGTCAAGCAACTTATGGTTATGATATTGTTTAAGGTCAAATGGGACATGGTTAATGTTAAGTTGTGATATGTTTTCAGATAGGTAAATGAATGTGTATGTATGTTAAAATAAGATGTAATATATGGAAAACTATTTTTTTTTTAATGTGAATCTTGTTGGTTGTTACACATCCACAAAAAAATGTGGGGAAGAACTCCAGGTTGATCATGCTTTCATTTCAGGTAAAAAAGAAGTCTTTTTGATCAAGTTGTCCATCTTGAACTAGAAAAAATTCTTCCTCTTCTTCACTTCTAACCTTTATTTCTCTTCCCACAAACCCCCCTTCTCATATCACATATCAAAAGTTTTGGCCCAAAAAAATATAAAACCCTTTTCAAACAATATAAAACCCTTGAGTAGTTATTTAGAATTGCTAAAGATAAATTTAACTTTATGCTTTGTTAAGGAGTTTACCCAATTTTTTACTCTTGTGACAAATAATATATTGGCCCAATTGTGAAAAGTCGCAAATGCTATCTTAAGGAACAAACTACTAACAAATTTCATAACAACATTTTAAGTTAGTATTCACCAAATATTTGTTGAGATATTAAATCCAACTGCGTAGAGTTGAAGGACAGGAGGACACGACAACAACAGTCTTTGTATTGCTTGCACTCCACCTCTGATTTAATTTTTTGAACTCTGCATATTAGATTTGTGTTTATGGCCGTAGGTCTGAGTTCTACAATTGAAAGACCGTTTTTCTCACCACGCAACTAGCAGTTTAAAGCTCTCCATGCCGTGACATAAAACTGCACACCAACCAACATTTAAAACAACACAACAACCGCGCCATTTGTTTGAAGTTTGAATTTTCCAAGTCAACAGGACACATGGACCAATAAGGTTTTATCATGCAGATTTTAGGCTTATGTCACGGAGAAGTTTTGTTACGTGATAATTTCATGAAATGCAGCTTTGTTTCTGTTTTGAAATCTGGGGGTCCCACCTCCAGCCAATGGGAGGCCGATCACGCAAGTTTGGACCTTGATGACATTAGGGGAATTTGGTACGCGATAAATCTATGCAAAGGAGTTTAATGTCCAGCTTGAAATCCGTGGAAATTGCATAAGGTTTCAACCTTATGTCAAAAAAATTTTAACGTATTTTGTTTTGTTAAAAAAAGGTCACGACAAAGTTTTTTTTGGACCAAGGTTGATATTTATATGGTTTGTAATATATATATATATATATATATATATATATATATATATATATATATATATATAACTTTAATTTTTTTATATATGTAATGTAAAAAGTAGAAAGGCCCGAAGGCATAGAAAAGAGAGTGTTGTTGTGTATTTTTTTTTGAGAGACAGTGTGAAACTCTGTATTAAAAAAAGCAGAGAGAAGATTTTGTAAAGCACTGTGTGTGCATTTTGAAAAAGACAGGGAGCAATTTGAGGACACTGTGTGGGTAGCAGTTGATGTTTTTTTTTAAATGCCAGAAAAGCAGTTCTGTGGCATCGCTGTAATAGTTTTTTTTTTTTAATGAAATAGTTGTTTGTGTGCCATCTCTGTCCAACAATTTTTAATTGAATCTCTGTCTTGAAGTTGGGGAATTTTTATTCCTCTGTGTGTTTGGAATCACTCAGAAATTCCAACATGGTATCAGAGCTAGTCCAGGCTCTTCGAAGTTTTTCAAAGAAGTTGAAGGAAGAAGTTTGTTGCAGTAGTTCTCTAGCAATGTGAAGGCTCAGCAAAGTCCAGGTATTTCTCAAAAACAGAGTTTTGAGTTTGTTTAAAAACTGCAGTCCAGAGAATTCTTTTTGAAGACAAAGTTTAACTCTCAAGCAGTGAGAAATTTTATTTAAAAAAAGCACAATCAAGTTTAAAAGCATAGTTTAGTAAGCTAGCCATGGCAAGAGCCAGCACAAGCACGAGTATAGGAAATACTCAACTTCCACAGTTTAATGGGAAGAACTATGACTATTGGGCAATCACCATGAGATCCCTATTTTCCTCTCAAGATTTATGGGAGCTTGTTGAAGATGGTTTTGAAGAACTAGCAGATGAGAAAGCTTTTAATGCCTTAACACAGGAAGAGAAGGATCTACTGAAGAGAAATAGGAAGAAGGACTCAAAATTCCTCTTCTATCTCTATCAAGCAGTGCATGAAAGTGTATTCCCAAGGATAGCAACAACAAAGAAGTCCAAGTATGCATGGGATACCATCCAGACAGCCTATCAAGGTATGGAGAAGGTAAAGAAAACAAAGCTTCAATTAATGAGAAGGGATTTTGAAGTTATTTGCATGAACGAGTCTGACACAATAGACTCATTCTTCACATATTTTATTGGGTTGGTCACCCAAATGAGATCTCATGGAGAGACAGTGGAAGAGAGAATAATAGTGGAGAAAGTGTTGAGGAGCTTACCTTCAAGGTTTGATGTGATAGTTACAACCATTGAAGAGACAAAGGATCTCTCAAATTTCACAGTTGATGAGCTTCATGCATCACTGATGACACATGAACAAAGATTGGGTAGAACAAAAAACTCATCTTTAGAGCATGCCTTCAAGACCCAAATGTCCTTTGAAAGAGGAAGAGGTCAAGGCAGAGGAAACTACATAGGAAAAGGAAGAGGCAGAAGCAAAAATAAAGGAGGAAGAAAAAACCCTAAAAATAATCATGGAAGGGGCAACAATCAAAATCAGAACCAAGGCCAAGGCAGGAGCCAGCAAGGTGGACAAAATCAAGCACATGGAGAAAGGTATGATAAATCCCAATTCCAATGTCATTACTGTAAGAAGTATGTCCATTATGCTAATGAATGTAGGAAGAAACAGAGTGACATGGATAATAGAACCAGTGCTAATTTTACTAAAGACAATATCAATCAAGAGAAGATGTTTTTAGCATGTAATTTGGATAAAGAGAAAAGTGAAGATATATGGTTTCTAGATTTAGGATGTAGCAACCATATGACTGGAAACATTTCCATGTTTTCCATGATTGATGAAAATGTGAAGTCTCAAGTAACATTAGGGACAAACAGTGAGGTCTTTGTCATGGGAAAAGGCAGAGTGGGTGTGTTGACAAAGAAGGGGGAAATAAAAAGCATATCAGATGTATATTATGTGCTTGGTATGAAGTGTAACCTATTGAGCATTGGATAGCTCATTCAAAATGGGTACAATGTTTTCTTTGAAGATGATGTATGCACCATCATGGATAAACCACCAAGCAAGCAATGCATTGCATAAGTGAATATGACAAGGAACATAATGTTCCCTCTCAAGATGAAAGCAGATTTGAAGAAAGGAGGTGAAATGGCAGCAGTGACACAAGAGACTTACCAAAGAGAAGCAAAAGATGAAAATTGGTTATGGCATTTGAGATTTAGACATCTCAACTTTGGAGGTCTGAATTTGTTGCATAGAAAAGGTATGGTAAAGGGATTACCATTGATTGAGAAACTGGATAGCCTATGTGAAGGCTGCATCTTGGGCAAACAACACAGAGAAAGTTTTCCATTAGGAAAAAGCATAAGAGCAAAGACACCCTTAGAAATTGTCCATTCAGATTTGTGTGGACCAATACAAACACCATCAATAGCAGTCAACCACTATATGCTGACCTTCATTGATGATTTCACAAAAAAAACATGGGTTTACTTTTTGAAATTTAAAAGTGAATTGTTTGAGAAATTCTACCACTTTAAGGCTCTTGTAGAGAACCAAAGTGGGCAGCATATAAAATTTTTAAGAACTGATAGACGAGGTGAGTATATCTCAAAATAATTTCTACATTTTTGCAGAGAAAATGGCATTCATAAGCAATTTACAGCAAGGTATACACCGCAGCAAAATGGAGTTGCTGAAAGGAAAAACAGAACCATCATGGATATGGTAAGAAGTATGTTGAAGGAAAAACATTTGCCAAATGAATATTGGGCTGAAGCTGTACATTGTGCAGCATACATCTTGAATATATTCCCAACCAAATTTGTAATGAACAGAGTTCCGGAAGAAGCATGGAGTGGCATAAAACAAGGTGTCACCCACATGAGAGTTTTTGGTTGTGTGGCTTATGCATACATTCCATATCAGCTAAGGAAGAAGTTGGACAGTAAGGGGGAGAAATGCATATTTATTGGATACAGTGAAGAATCCAAGGTATACAGATTGTATAACCCATCCACCAAAAAGTTTGTCATAAGCAGAGATGTTCAGTTCATTGAGGAAGAAGCTTGGAATGGAAGCACTAAGAAAACAGTGAATGTGAAGAGTTGTTTGTCTCATGATGATAATGAGGAAGAGATGGCTGAAATACATTCCTCATTAGCAACACCACCTCCACCAACACAAGGATAGCAAGGGACACCACAAGAAGGTATGAGAACAGCCTTGAGAAGTGATGATAGTGCTTCTCCAAGCACACCACAAGAAGCAGATTTGAGTGCTTCTACAAGCACAAGTACACCAAGTGAAAGGGGAACCAGATTTAGAAATTTGAATGAAATTTATGAACAAGAAGAAGGTATGAACTCTTTCTTTTCATTGTATTTTCATGTACATGATCCTATTTATTTTGAAGAAGCTATAAAAGATAAGAAATGGATAGATTCTATGGATGAAGAAATGAACACAATAGAGAAAAAAAAGACATGGGAATGGGTTGATCTCCCAAAAGGCAAAGAAGTAATTGGAGTGAAATGGGTTTATAAAAACAAGAGAAATGTTGAAGGTAAGATTGAAAGGTACAAGGCCAGACTTGTTGTCAAAGGCTACAAGCAGCAACAAGGAAGAGATTATGAAGAAAATTTTACACCGGTTGTAAGAATGGAAACAGTGAGAGCGGTGTTGTCCATAGCAGCATAACACAAGTGGAAATTTTACCAAATGGATGTGAAATTAGCATTCCTAAATGGAGTATTGATGGAAGAGGTTTATCTTGAACAACCTCTGGGCTATGAGAAAGAAGGCCAAGAGCACAAAGTATGCAAATTGAAGAAAGCTATTTATGGGCTGAAACAAGCACTAAGAGCATGGTACAGTAGGATAGATGCCTATCTATTGGAAAATGGGTTTGAGAAATGTGAAGGAGAACCCACATTATACATCAAGGAGAAAGATGGTAAGATGCTCATTATTGTTTTATATGTTGATGATGTGATCTTTACAGGTAATGATGCTTACCTCATTGAGAATTTTAAATTAGGTATGAAGGATGAATTTGAGATGACTGATATGGGATTGCTGAAATACTTCTTAGGAATAGAAGTAGAGAAAAATGAAAATAAAATTTTTATCGCTCAAGCTAAATATGTAAATGAAGTTTTGGAAAGATTTAACATGCAGGATTGCAAGGCAACAATTACTCCTACAGTAATGGGATTTAAGTTAAGAAAAGAGGATAGCAGCAAGGATTTTGATCTTAGTTTATATAAGAGCATAGTTGGTAGCCTCATGTATTTGACTGCAACTAGGCCAGATATTATGCATGTTGTGAGTTTAATTTCTAGATTTATGGAAAGGCCAAAGGAGACACATTGGCAAGCAACAAAAAGAATTCTGAGGTATGTGAAAGGAACAAAGAGGTATGGAATTTTATATATCACTTCAGAAAATTCTGAATTAATTGGATATACTGACAGTGATTGGGCTGGAAGTATAGATGACCGGAAAAGCACCTCTGGTTATGTTTTTCATATGGGTTCAGGAGTCATTTCATGGGCTTCTAAGAAATAGCCAATTGTGTCTTTATCTATAGTAGAGGCAGAGTATGTGGTAGGTACAGTAGCAACATGTCAAGTAGTTTGGATGAGGATAATGTTGAGGAGTTTGTGTCATGAATAGGTAAAATGCACAACAATTTATTGTGATAATAGCTCAGCAATAACATTGTCAAATAATTCAGTGTTTCATAAGAGAAAAAAACACATTGATGCCAAGTATCACTACATCAGGCAGCTAGTGAACAATGGTGAAATTATTTTGAAACATTGCAAAATAGAGGAGCAATTTGCAGACATTTTGACGAAACCATTGGGGAAAAAGAGTTTTAATTATCTAAGAAAGTGTTTGGGTATGGAAGAAAACCCAGCAGTTGAATTTAAGGGGGAGTGTTGAGATATTAAATCCAACAGCGCAAAGCTGAAGGATAGGAGGGCGCGGCAACAATAGTCTTTGTATTGCTTGCACTCCACCTCTGATTTAATTTTTTGAACTCTGCAAATTAGATTTTTGTTTATGACCGTAGGCCCAAGTTCTGCAATTGAAAGACCATTTTTCTCACCATGCAACCAGCAGTTTAAAGGTCTCCATGCCGCGCCATAAACCTGCACACCAACCAGCATTTAAAACAACACAACAACCGCATCGTTCGTTTGAAGTTTGAATTTTCCAAGTCAACAGGACACGTGAACCAATCAGATTTTATCGCGTAGATTTTAGGCTTACGTCATGGAGCAGTTTTGTTACGCGATAATTTCATGAAATGCAGCTCAGTTTATGTTTTGAAATACGGAGGTCCCACCTCCAGCCAATGGGAGGCCGATCGCACGGGTTTGGACCTTGATGACGTCAGGGGAGTTTGGTACGTGATAAATCCATGCAAAGGAGATTAATGTCCAGCTTGAAATCTGTGGAAATTGCATAAGGTTTCAACCTTAGGTTAAAAAGTTTTTAACGTTTCGTTAAAAAAAGGTCACGAAATTTTTTTTTTTTCGACCAAGGTTAATATTTATATGGTTTGTAATATATATATATATATATATATATATATAAACATCAGAAATGTTTATAATATATATAACTTTAATTTTTTTATATATGTCATGTAAAAAGTAGAAAGGCCCGAAGGCATAGAAAAGAGAGTGTTGTTGTGTATTTTTTTTGGAGAGACAGAGTGTGAAACTCTGTATTAAAAAAAACAGAGAGCAAATTTTGTAAAGCACTGTGTGTGCATTTTGAAAAAGACAGAGAGCAGTTTGAGGACACTGTGTAGGTAGCAATTGAAGTTTTTTTTTAAATGCCAGAAAAACAGTTATGTGGCATCACTGTAATAGTTTTTTTTTAATGAAATAGTTGTTTGTGTGACATCTTTGTCCAGCAATTTTTAATTGAATCTTTGTGTTGAAGTTGGGGAATTTTTATCCCTCTGTGTGTTTGGAATCATTCAGAAATTTCAACAATATTCTTATAATTCTAAACACATTATTTGTTTTGACTAAACCAATTTTTTTGGTTCAGATCCTTATCACTCTCAAATCATTTGGAAAATAATGGAAATTGAAAAATAGTCAAATATTTTTACTCATAAACATAATTACATATAGAAATAATCTTAGAAGTTTATTATTTTTTATCTTAATCATAAAACTATTTGGCTTTCTTCATTTTATTTTAAAAATTTATTATTTTGAGAAAATTTATATCCGCTATCCAAAATTATTATTTTTAAGAAAATTTGTATCCGCTACCCCTATGGTTTCCTCCTTTAACCTTTTACCTTCCTCCCCATTCCCTCTTACCTACAGTGTTTTATATTTTAAATTATTGAAATAATGATAAATTCTATTTTAACTTTTTATAATATTTATAATATTTATCATTTAAGCTTACACTCTTATAAAAAATTCTAGCAAATCTTACACTCAACTTCAAAGTCATACATATTATATCCATATATTTCATTCATATTATAAACATATTTTTTTCATTTATTGATATGCAAATAATAGAAAGGTATATAACCAGTAATCATTGTCTGTTTCATTATACTTTATATCTAGTACTGGAATCATACTAGTAACTCTATCAGCTTGGTTGAATATACAGAATACGTCTCCATTCTACCAGTAGCAGTAGATGATATTCAATACAGCTCAGCATCTTGTCTTTTCCCGCGCCGACCAGCTCTTGCCAACCAACCAGCCCACCATAAGCAAGCCATGTCCAGCCAGCAACTGTGCCTTCCTTCCCGGCATCTCCGTCTAGGGATACGATTCAGATTGTTCTTGATCTGATACTTAATATGTCTACAATATTTATTTTATTAGGAGGCTTGAAGAACTTGTTAGTGTGTATGCTTCACACCTTACTACTCAACTTCAAAATCATACCTATTATATTTATATATTTCAGACCTATTATATTATATCTATATCTATATATTTCATATTATATTATATATATCTTATATTATATCTATATATTTCAGATATCAATAAACATGTATTTTTCATTTTATTGATATTTAAATAATATAAGTCGTACATATTATATCTATATATTTTAGACATCAATAAACATATTTTTTTTCATTTTATTGATATTTAAATAATATAAAATAAGCAGATTTAATAATGTGATAAACTATAAAAATAATTAATCTAATAATTTTATAATTTAGTATCATAATTCCTCTTATAATTATTAATTTTTGAATTTATTAAATATTTAAATTAATTTTAAATTTTAATATAATTTTTTTTGTTTAACAATATAATTTTTTAAGGTTTTTTTTTTAATAATAAAATCTAATATCTAATTTTATCCTATTGTGTTATCACACTTATAGTGCTATCAAATCCAATTCCCAATCTCAATCTATTTTTCCTTAAATCTAACCATTGAAACTTGGTACATTTGGCTAAAGATTTAGGTAAAGTTCCATGGAAGAAGTTAGAATCTGCAGAAAGAACTTCCATGGACACTGGAAAGTCTATGTCCAATTTCACAGTGAGTTTATTCTCGAACATCTTCAACCTTTGTAAAGCAGCACATTTGGTAATGGATTTAGGGACATGGCCAGAAAACATATTTTCAGCGATATCTGAGAGGTTCAAGTCACTCAAATTGCCAATGGCTCGAGGGATTTCACCAGACCGACCATTGTCTGGAAGACTTAAGGTGGAGAGGGGAAGCCTGAATAAACTGTTTGGTAAAGGGCCTTGAATATTGTTATATCCCAGATCTAGCCACCCAAGATTGCTGCAGTTTCCTATTGCTGAAGGGTTTGGGCCAGAAATATTACCTGGACCATAAATAGAGAGTTGACCAAGCTGTCCCAAATTACCCAACTCGCATGGTATACTCCCTGACATTGTGGGGTTGTCTCCCAGAAGCAGTTTCCCTGAGAAGCAGGAATAGTATTCTCCAACTTGTTACATTGTAAATAAAGGTTCTTTAAATTCTGCAACCGCCCAATTTCACCCGGAATGCTTCCACTCAAGCTGTTCTGGGAAAAGGCTATATACCATATCTGAGTACAATTTCCCAGAGCTGGAGGGATGTAACCAGTGAGTGCGTTGCCTTCAAAGAAAAGATAAGATATATTCCTGATCAGACCCAAAACTGAAGGGATTGGACCACTGAGATCGTTATATCCAATGGACAACTCTTGGAGAGACGTGCAGTTGCTCAGAGAAGCAGGAATACTTGCACTCAGACTATTGCCGGACAAGCGGAGGTATTTCAAATTACTTAGACGACCAAATTCTGTTGGTATAGCCCCTGTCAAATTGTTCATTGAAAGTCTGATCCATTGAAGATGTGTACAATTACACAGTGCTTTTGGAATAAGACCATGGAGCAGATTAAAGCTGAGATCAAGAATTCCCAGCGCTTTGAGCTGCCCGAAGTGTGGTGGAATTATTGCTGTTAAATTGTTGCGAGACAGATTCAAAGTACGTAATAACGATAGGCTAGCAAGAGAGGCAGAGAGGCTACCTTCCAATCCCAGTTCAGGAAGTATTATGCGGACGACCCTTTTAGTTCGGTTTCTGCAGACAATGCCATACCAGGAGCATATATTATCTGAATTCTGAAGCGTCCAGTTGAATCGAATGTGATGGCTTTTCGGAAGGATAGGAGAGCCTCCACGTCCCTTTGGAGAGCGATCCAGTTGAATCGAATGTGATAGCTTTTCGGAAGGATAGGAGAGCCTCCACGTCCCTTGTATCATCCATGGAAGGATGGTTGCCTTAACTTGGTTCAAAACAGAAATAGAATGATGGGGTTGGAGATCAAAAGTACTTTCGCCATGGATGTGACCATAGAGATGGTGCTGATGATGGTGATGTGACCATACTGCGGATGAATATGGGAGGAATAATGAGTAACAGGTGAGGCGGTGACATGAGTTGCCATGATCACTAGACAATTAAAGAACATGGAGATAAAGTTTAAACCCATTTCCCTCTCCCCGGCCAGACTCCATCGTCCTTCTAAATGCCTTGGCCGTGAATACTTTCTTTGCTATGCTCGCGAGCCAGGAGACAGACAGCTCTCACATTCATATATATATAAAAAGTCATTGAAGGGTGCAAATTACCTTGAAAAATTTGTAGAAAAAATCGTCTATGTATTGAGTCACATGGAGGCACATGGTAGTTTTATTTAATGTTTGGATGACGAGAACAGAAAATTTGTGAAAAGTTGGATGAACCGTATAGGTGTAGTTGGTTTTGATAGCTTTCTCCACCAGATGTGGGCACACAAGATAAAGTTTGGGTAAGAAATTATTTAGGTTTGTAATTTTGTGTGAAATTTTGTTTAAATTTGTAAATGTGTATTTTTGGGAAAATTTATCATAATTTAGTTGTCAAATTATCTGTGAGGACAATTATTTTTGGACGCTATCCACTAATGCACCGAGGATAATTATTTTTGGATGTTATCCACTAATGTAGACTAACTCATCACAGTTATTCAAGGAAAACTAGGCCACCTAGAATAATTAGCTAGTGCTCTGTAAGGGGACACGCTTTCGCTCATGCTAGATGACTCTAGTTTTGGGTTATTAAACTTGTGAATGTTGTTACATGAAGTTGTGGCAAGTAATTAATTACATTTGGATTTTGTGTGATAAATAATCTAAACTTTGTTGGAGATTTCTTGAAAAGTATTGTGTAATGATTTAGTTTGTCCAATGTTTACTGTATCATTCTGTAACAACCAACCTATCATCACATAATTTTTTTTTTACTTAACTATATACACTGTTGTAAATGTTAAACTTCCTTGCTCTTCAATCTAGGCTATGTTAATTAACTCTGTTGGACATAACATAATTGTGAATATGTTAAGGTTCGTGACTTTCCTTTTAATGCAGTTATGGGTGACATACGATTACAGTACTTCAGATTGATTGCTTGGGGTTTAATCTCATTATGGTGAACAGGTTGATATGTTTGGCCCTCCCAAGGAGTACGATTATTGAATGCGTATCTGGAAATTTCATTTCTCATACGTCGTGATTAGCAATCTTGGTTTAGAATATTGTAGTTGTACAGATGGATTGTACCAACTCATCAATTGGGTTTCATGCACGGGACAACTATTTTACATTTCCACCGTTGGATCCACCAGGAGATCTAAGGTTGCTAGAGGTGTACGTGGTGAACAACCCCACCCTAACCCTAACCGTTTAGCTCATTTGTGTGGAGGTTTTTCCTCCTTCCTATGGCGATGGTGAAGGTGGTCTTTACCGTTCTTCCTGGATTGTTATTTACAAAATGCATTGTGGTAGCTTACAGTCTTAACACTACTGGTGGTTTTGGTTTTTAGTCATGCTCAAAACATTGTTAAGAGTACAGACTTCCCTGTAGCTTAGTTGTTTCCGCTTCTTGTTCTAGGAGCTATCTCTTTGTCTTCTTTACGCATCGCTCCACAGACGACCTCGGGGTTTGCTCAGTGCTATGCCCATTTTGTCGCGTTACCACTTGGCTTTTCCGTCGCAGCTGGTAAGTTTCCAAGTTTATTTCCTTTGCTATTTTTATTTCCTTTTTGGTTAGTGTTTCCTCCTAATCTCGGAGTTTGGAAAACTAAGTCCTTTCCTCTATCTACTCTTCAGAGAATTCCTCTTTTACATTGGATTCAGCTTTTCATAGGTATGCTAAACCCCTTTGTTCTCGGTTCCATCGTTGTTCATTGTGTATGTCAATTCCAATTCCTTTAGATTGAGATATCTAACTCCTCAATGGAATTGTGTTTGTATAGGTACAGGTTTTCTAATTGTTTTCGGTGTGGGTTCATTACCTCTGTTATGTTCCAGAGTTTTTAGAGGCTCCTCTTGTAATGTTGTTCAAGGGTTCATTAGCCCGAACCAGGGTTACACCTCTTATGGAAAGAGTCCTTCATTAAGTTTGACGATTGAATTTCTTAACTCCATTAATTGAAAGAGGCTTTCATGATAACTGTACTCTTGATATCCTAGCCATATTTATGGGGTTTTCTATTAACTGTTCGGCTATTATTCGTAGGGTTGCACTAAACATTTGTGCCTACGTTTTCGTGATTGAAATACTGAGAAATAATGTAATTCCTCTATTTTTCCAGTAAACGATATGAAAGTTTTTCTTCCAATTGCATGCGTTGTATTTATGAAGGAGAATCTAGATCTCTGTTTCTTCGACTATGTTATTTGTTTTTAGTAGTATGTTTATAGTTCGGCTTAAAATTTTCTGCAAATGATCTTCGGAGTAGGGTTGACTAGACCAGCCAAACCCTACTCATGTATAGTCTTTTTGATAGGGAACAATGGTCCTGGATTCTGGAGTTTTTCTCACTCTCGTTTTGGGATAAATATTTGCATTACTACCCTTTACCGAATTCTGCTTTTTAGGTTATTTATGTGATAGTCTTATAGCTTGTTTATTATTCAAGATTCTACTCTTCGAATGCTATTCTTCAACCTTTCATTCTAGTTGTCTTCTTTACTATATAGAGTTCACTTGCTATAGAAAAAGATTGTTTGTTGTGCAAAGAAAATTACTCTGTGTAACGAAAAGAATATACTGTATGAAGGAAATTATACTACATAAAGAATAAAAGTTGCCTTTCTATGCATATTCATATCTGCTGTAATTTCATTTAATTAACTACATAGACAATCTTTAATATTTTAGGATAACTAGTATCTGAGGGTCACACAATAGTTTCTCTTTCTTGAATAATGTCATTTATTCAACAGTTATGAAAATTCATAGTAAACATGCATCTTCAAATAAAAACTAATCTCAGCCAATCTATTCAATTATTTTTTTAATGTCTTAAAATACCCTAAGTTAACAGTGCCAACATGCCTTTCTGTAAAACTTAGCAGAACTCAATAGATTTACTTATCCGGAATCAACTAATGTTGTCCTCCCTACCGTGGATAAGGAAATTACGTCCTCACCCCCCCATGCTCCACACCTGATTCAAGTAGGTTGATACAGAACGCAGAAGAGATATCGGGACTCTCGTCCAATCTACTTTCTAGAAGAATTCAGGGTTGTTGAGAGTATTTCCAATGGTCTCTACCTGCTCAGGAAATTCACACTCTCCCCTCCTTTCCTTCACTTCACTTCCCACAGATCAGAACCCCTCTTCCTCACTGGGATGTTTCTTTATCCACAGAGGAAAGGTAACTGACTGAACTGTTTCTGTTCAACCACTTCTCAGTTGGAAATAATTTTTACCATCAGTCTTTTTCACTTTATGGAACCACTTCCATAACTAGATTTCCATTTACCTTAAATCCAAAACACAATTAATTTCTGTTTGTTAACTGATTTCTAGTAAGAAAATAAATGTCTAAGTTTTCTTTAAAAAAAATTACATAACAAATAAGTCTATAGATTGGGAAATATGTATGGTTGTATATTAAAATTGTTTTATATAGAAAATAAGGCAGTTTGCTTTGTTAAATTTTCCATAAAGGATTTGTGTTCTTTAAAAAGAAAAGAAGAAAAAAAAAAACAAATGTTTATGAGTGTGATTAATTAATGATATTGTTTAAATATGTTATGTTTTAGAGTTTTTAGTTAGAACTAAGATTTTTTTTTTGTTAAGTCTTAATTTTTATAGTTAAAAATGAGTTTTTGACTTATAATTCAACACCCTGAAAATATCCCTAAACACTAAAAAAAAATTTAGAACTAAAAATTAAATTTTTAAAACCAAAACTTATGATTTTAAAGACATCTTTACTATATTTTGAACAAATTAAAGAGGAAAATATGGCATATAACCGATAAACTATAATGAATTAAACATTATTTGGAATTTTGTGAGCTTTTGATGAATCAATAATCACGAAACTCTTCTGTGGTATAGCTAAAATATGAAAGGATTTGGGGCTTTGTGTGAGCTTCAGAGGATTGTTCGTTCATTTCCGTAATCTTGACTTTAGACTTTTCACTGACGGAAAAAATGATATTTTCAATGGCACTAAGCGAGAAATAAATTTAGATTTCATTGGTGGTGCCACCCTGTCAAACACATTGTGGGATATTTTCGACACGACGGTAAAGAAAGTTTGTGGAAATTTGTTAAATTTGTTTGGAATTTAGGTGCAGAGCGAAATATCTGGGAATCTGTTTTGGGGACTGTCTTTTTCAGAGGAAAAAAAATTCTCTTCTATTAGGAAGAAATAGTACATGAGGGATACGTCATCAAAATGAGCAAACGATAGCCCATATCCCTGTGACATGCTAGCCCCATATACTCGTTACATGTTAGCAATTCATATGCTAAATAACATCAAAGTTCAATAAACGAACATATGTACATGAGACTATAAATGCTCATGCCATCAATGAGAGTATGTAAAAATAGACACTAATGACCAAAACATTCTCTATATCCTGCAATTAGCATGATAAAAACCAAATACTGAATATGGGTTCATGATCTCCCAGTACAGCAGTAACAAAACCCATCACATATAAGCCATAAGATGTAAAAGTGCACATCATATCCAAAAATAGGCTTGCTTGAAAGAAGGATTGAAACCAGTGATGGAGTCCATGTAATCGGAAACCCTATAAGACGAGCATGAAAGATGTTGATAGACAGATATAAAGACAAAAATAGTATGAGGCTCATTATGCGTGGAGAGCTCGACCCGAGGAGCCATAAAAAAAAAAACACAGTCAAAAGATAATACAGGCTCGCTTGCATGCTTCTGAAGAAATATAAGATTGGAAAATCAAGGATCCTGTACATAAAAACAATTAGAGAGAGGGTATCGTGAAACTATGTATAACTTCCCTGCCTAAAAAAAGTTCAATATAGAAGGATCTCGTGGAGACCGTGAGCCCCTTTTTAGACATACAGTCTGCTCTGGTGTTGCATTCTGGATATATGTGGCTCATGGGAGGGTCTCCAAGTCTTGACATGAGATTTTTTAATTCTTGTAATCCAACCACACATCCCAGTAGGTGGAAACACTCCTTTTCTAGATAATCCATCGATTACCACTTTCGCATCCCCATATATATATTGATAGTGTGAAGATTTAAATTTATGGCCAACACCATGCCTCCCCATAATGCTAACAGCTCCGCCCTAACATTAGATCCATGACCACCATTCCAATGAAGATGGTATCTCTGAAGTCCATCGACCTTGATCCAGGCCCCACATCTACATGCCCTGTCCTTTTGCGCCCCATCAAAGAACAAAGCCAGAAATGTGATATGATGGGGCCTGATCTTGTGTGAGAGATCCAAAGCCCTATGTGCAGTGAACGGAAGATTGTTAATCCATGACATGATGCTCCCGAAAATGTTTCCAATGTCGATGTCAAAATCTTCAAAAATGGCCCTGTTTCGAGCCAACCACACCTCCTAAATTAAGAAGAAAGGGAGAGTCTTATAGTTTCCTGCAATATTGTCCCATGATTCAAAAACATGAATAATGGATTCCAACCTCCATCCATGTCCCATGTGAAAGATAGCAAATATGTCCCAAATTTTATGATAAACAGATGGAAAGTCGTTTCCTCCTGCGCAAGGCAAAAAATACATCTGCTGGGACCAATGAAGCCCCTCCTCCTAAGGTTTTTCCAAGTCAGTATCCTCCCTTTCCATGCCAACCATCCAAATAACAACACCTTAAACAGAATATTCCTTCACCAATAGATAGCAAAAGGAGAATGTTGACAAGCTCCTAGGTTTCCTTTGATAATATGATGGCAGATTTATTTTACCACCAACCATTCCTTATTTTGAGCACCATACCATACTATATTATCTCCTTCGACTGTAAAAAATAAGCCTCCCGCTTTAAGTACATTAACATATTGTATCCAGATAGGAGTATCCCGCTCAGAAAGTCCCAACTGTGTCATTGTCTTCTATATGGGACAACCATACTGCCATGATTAAATGAGTTGTGCCAGGTATATTATACCCCTGCGGTGTATGATGTGGAAGATCCTGTCATCCAGGTGCGCCATCATATTTAATCCCACAATCCTATCCCCTCCAACGATGATGTCTGTCTCGGTTGCGAATTTCCAGGCCAAATGCACAATTATTAAAGTGACAACCTTCATGAAACCCCTCCAAATTACCGATTCACACCTCTTCCTCTTTAGAATGCCATTAAAAATTTGAGACATTGGATCCCCATCCAAATATTTCAACCTAAAAATCTCAGACCAAATGCTATTCCTGTTTAACAACCTCCAAAAGGATTTAATTCGAAGTGCAGATAAAAAATATTTAACTTGCAATAGACCCCATCCACCATTTTCCTTCAGCCTTGTCAAATCGTCCAATTTACAGAGGTGGATCTTTTTCACCATGGATCCTCCGGCCCAAACGAATCGATATATAATACCGTTGATAAGGGATATAACACGGGCAATAAGAATGAAGAGATGGCCCCAATACACAACAAACTGAATTAAAACTGCTTGTACCAATATATGGAGACCACCCAACGATAACCATCTGCGATCCCATTTTATAATTCTATGTCTAAATTTATCCACTATCCACATCAGTCATCAGCCCTGTAACCACCCCGTTTTAAATTAAATCCCAGATAAGTGAGGCCATCGGATAGGGGCTTCATTTGTACACCCAAGAAGTCTGCAATAAAGTATATCTCTTCCTTGACCCCATTTGCATGCATAAGAATGGATTTATGTTTGTTAATATTCAGACCAGTTGCAGCTCCAAATCGAATGAACATATCATGTACGTAGAACCACTGGTTCCTATTGATCCTACCAAAAATAGGCAGATCATCTACAAACAAGGAGTGGGATATGCAAAAATTAGGAGAAAATAAAATACCCTTAAAATAGCCAGCCCTCATTGCCATCTTCATGAGATTAATAAATCCATCCATGACAATTATATACAGTAAGGGAGAAAGGGAACATCCCTGTCGTAGGCTCTGGCTAGCAGAGAAAAACTCTGATGGCATCCCATTAATTATGGCTACGTAATTTACCAAGGTAACACAAGCCATAATCCACCTTATGTTATTAATCGAGATGCCAACCTTAAGCAGTATCAATCTAATAAAAGTTCAGTCAATATAATCATATGCTTTTTATAGGTCCACCTTCATAATAAGAGCCTCCAACTTCCACGTCTGAATGGAATGCAGTACCGCTTGTGCAGTGGCCAGTACGTCATGAATGGATCTGCCCTTAAGGAAACCATATTGATCAGAAGAGATGCCCGATGATAGAACCCCTTTCATCCTCATGGAAATAGTTTTGGAGATTATTTTGTAAATCACATTACATAATGAGATCGGCCGAAATTTCGAGAAATTCTATGGGTGAGAGTTCTTCTGGTTCAAACAGATAAATGTTGAGTTAATGTCACCCAAAATGCGTCCTAGTATTCTGGACCTCTCAATAACCGATAATAATTCATCTCTAATCAACTTAAAAAACTGTAAAAATAATTATGTTGGCCATCCATCCAGGCTCGGGCTTTTATCATGTGAAAATGATCTGAGAACCATCATAATTTCCTCTTTTGTGACAACTGCCCCCAGACAATCATTTTCCACTTCATCAAACATCTCAGGCATGTGACTTAGGACTTAGGTCTAGTTTGCTAAATCAATGTTCGGATCCGCCCTATAAAAATCAGCAAAATGATCATATGATTTTGCCCTTATCTCCTCCGAAGAGTGGACAAACCGACCCTCCTTTGTATCAATACTCCATATAGATTTTGTGTGTCTCCTACCATTTACGACCTGGTGGAAATATTTTGTATTTTTGTCTCCTTCTGTCATCCATGTGATCTGACTTTTCAATTTCCAGGTCACTTCTAGAATGTTCAGAATTTCTGCCTTCCTCTGTTCCAATACAGTCAAGCGATCATATGTTTGGCAATTTGGTGGAGATGATAGCAGGGTCTCGTATAGGCTTCCAATTTCATCAGAGATCATCTTCAGCTCCCATCTATCTCTTTCCTTCTTTCTCCTCTCCCATAATTTCATGTGAAATTTTAGCCTTCTAATTTTACATGAGAGGCCCATGTTGTCATGTAGTGACTTCCACACCTATTTCAAAAGTAGATTATACTATGGATCTTGTAGCGAGACTCTGTTAAATTTGAAAGGTACTCTATTTTCCAGTTCCTTCCTCTATGTAAATATGATGATCATGTGATCGGATAAATTAGTCAGCACCAACCGAACTCTAGCATTCCCCAAGATATCACAAACTACTTCGTGAACCATGACGCTATCCAAGACCTTTCCAATGAAATCGAGTCCCTCCCACTTGTTGGTCTATGTCGGCCTCAATGGGGAAGGTCGAATCTCCACCAGATTCTGCTATTTGAATATCATAGATATGTTATCCACCAGGGGATCTAATCTGGCATTCCTACCCCATAATTCCTTCATTTCCAGAGTAGAGTTGTAATCCCCAATCACAATGAGATTCCGCAAAACCATAATAGAAGATGCAACTAATCGCTCCTAGAAAAGCCACCTACCGTGGCATGGGGCATATAGGTTTATGATATGGAAAGTAGCTGCCAAGCCCCTAATGCTACCTTCCAAAATTATTCCCTTAAAGAACTGAAATGTAATGAATCTAGCCATGACAGGATTCCACATTGCCGCCATCCCACCGACCCAACCCATCGCGTCAGTACCCACCGCACACCATCCAGGTCGCATATTTAAGAGATACCTGAGAGCTTTATCTCTGGAGCATAAAGTTTCTTGAAAACCCGCAATAGCAGTCCGTTGTTCAAATAAAAATTCACATAGGCAATTTAACTTTGAGGATTCACCTATACCCCTTATATTCAAAGATAACAAATAGGTCATTTTGCACCCATTTCAGGGCCATTTATCTAAGCTCCCGAATGTTATCCATAGATGAAATAGGGATCTCCCTGAAATCACCCAATTCCCCTTGAAATAAAGGCTTTGTTTTTAAACGACCCCTGAAGTGACAAGATCCAACCTTTGAATTTTTTCTAACTGAAATATTTGAGGCAGATAGAGGCGATATGGATATAGGAGAATCCGCAGATGGCTTGTTAAAAACTGTCAATGAAGCTAAGTCAATGGCCGGGTTTCCAAGTAGTCCCTTGATATCACTTCCAACAATGTTCTTTGGGGAATCTAGATGATGAACAATTTTTGAGTCCTGTTACGGAAAGGGAGATGCCCATTCTAGAGCCGTCATAGATGGGGATACGACTAGCCTATCCGAGTTGTTTGTGTCAAATGAGATCTTCTCCGGTACAACAGAAGGCATGGAAGGTTACATATGCAGATGGGAAGGTACACGGGTGGGAGGAAGTGGGATCATGATGGCCTCACCCTCATGTAGGGTTGCATCGTCAGCGTCGACAGATTTCCTCATTGCCACCCTGTATCAAACGAGAAGAGCAGGTACCCCTTTTGAGGGCGGCTGAAGGGACATCATAGGAGGATCCTTTTACAAGAGGGAGAGAATTATAATCATTACAGGGGGGACATAAAGGCAGTCAAAAGGATTTTGAGTCCCAGAAGTCCTATCAGATCCTGACCCAAAAGATACAAACATTCCAAAATTAGAGGTAGTAACCGAAAACTAACCCGTGTATTTGCGGTTCATTGGAGCACTGTCAGATCGAATACGTCCATGTGGGAGCCGAGATCCTCTCCTATCCACCACCCAAAAATGAGCCGGACACTTCTCCATAAGGTGCCTAGTGTGGTGACAAACCAGGCATCTAAAAGGTATGCCCCAAAAATCCACCCACTGTCTGTGACACCTCTGGCCCCATATTACCTGGTAGGCCACCTGTGAAAACAACCTCCACGAGGATCCATGCGATTCTCTTATCGTTTCTACCGAATATTTTTGGGTCCACATACTTCGTGGTACCTATAGAGTTTCCAATATCTATCAATGCCTTGAGGGTTCAATGCTCTAGAGGGAGCCCTAGAAGCTTTACCCACACAAGATTATTTCTTGGCGAATCCATGACAGGATCAAACCCAAGAAACCACGGAAGTATTTGAACAAAAATTTTGCCTTTCACTAATTTTCTATGTAATATTTTCTTGTGATCCTCCTCATGCATGAAATGAAAACGGTACCATTCGTTTATCATGAGGCTTACCTTTGGCACATATCTCAAAATTGTCACCCATGTAACGTTCACCCATTCAACCATGACTCGCTCATTCATATCCACAAAAATCCACCTTCCGATAAGAGCCCTCTCCTGCAAACTGGTGACCCGCCCCCAAATATCATCATATTCCAGATCAACTTGTCGAATCTTGGTAGCCGGTTTATGTATTTTATTGTGTTTCCTCCCCTTCCTATGGAAGCTCAAACTTCCAGCCGAATCAACTTTTTGGGCTTTATGGCTGACACCACTTTGATCGGCAAACTGAAACGCACTCTTTTCCTTTTTAGATGAAGGCCCGCAAGGCATGCTCCCCCCAGTAGCCAACTCAGCATAGCCCGATGCTAGGTCACCCAGCCAATTTTGTTCTGCTACCATAGTGGCGGCAACAAAAGCCTCCTGAGTAGACATATCCGATTTCATAATTTCAAATCTGTTCGACATCCTTCTTGGAGTAGTGCCAACTACACCGTGCTATAATGATCAATAAAAAACCACCCACCAAGGACGACACTTGTGTGCACCACGCTCCCAAAAGGGAATAAACAAATAACAACGTCAAAAGGTAAAGGACATCTTTAAATACACTAGTGCAAAATAGCTAATTAGTTACTAAAAAAATAACTAAAATTTTCATATAAACGACTATTTTTCGGTCGGTGACCAATAATAGCTAATTTACAGTGTCTTATAATGTGACCAACTTTTAGTCGTTTTTAGCTTAGTCATTAATTGGTTATCTTAATTTTGTTGTTTAGTAGTATATTTGGTCATTAATTTAGTCATTGATTTAGCCATTAATTTTGTCATTGATTTGGTCATTAATTGTCACAATTAATGACCAAATATACAACAAAAAATATTACTATATAGTCACCTGAGAAAACCAATTAATGACCAAAGAAATATGACCAAAATTTTGGTCGTGTTATAAGATATTGTAAATTAGCTACTAATAGTCATATATATGCAAATTTTAGTCATCGTTTGAAACTAATTAATGACCAAAGAAATATGACTAATTTTTTGGTCGTGTTATAAGATACTGTAAATTAGCTACTATTAGTCATATATATGAAAAATTTAGTCATTATTTGTAATCACAAATTTATCATTTGCAGTGGTCATTTATCTTTTTTTTGGTAGTTTCATATTCACTATATAAACAACTAATTTAGTAGTTTATATTCATTTCATTTAATTTCATTAATAATCATTATAAATGACTAATTTAGTCGTATATTTATTTTATTTGTGTTCATCATTAATCAATATAAACTAATAATTTAGGAGTTTTAAATTTATTTTATGTGTTCATTATTAATCAACATAAATTAATTTGTATGGTTTAGAAAATATCATACAATGTGCATGTTCGTCTAATATGAAAACATAAAATTTCAAATGTTAATTACAATACTAAACAATATCAAGTATAATTATAAATAATTTCAACCACATAAATTATATTATATGAAATGTTAAAGTCTTACAATGAGTTTCCAACTTAATATTGGTTGGACTAAAATTTACACATGAGATGATGTTTCATCATTTCAAAACATTATCATTATGTTGCCAAGGAATTGCACGTGAACTCACAAACTCTGAAGACCTAACAATAAATATCTATATGTGTGCCTTATGTGGGATATTGGCTCTAAGGGTATCACCCGACCAGTTCGCTTCTCTCTCCTTTTTTGCAATTGTCGCTCCAATGTTATTGCTCTCCTCTTTCTTCAATTTATGCTTCTTACCATCAATACTGAGTTCATTTCTAAAAAGAAAAGAAGATACAATGAAGAGTGTAAGACATGAATTACAAGGAACACTAGAATATAAAGTAAATTTGACTATAAATAGTTTATACGACATATACCTCAACATCAACAATGTCAAATCCATTTTCCCCCATACAAGTACAAAACTCGAACAAATTTTCTTCAGTTGGATGATAGTGGCCACTATAATGTGGCCAGATGATGTGTATAAAAAAATCAAATAAAATGTCACCATATATAGAAAACAACACCTTAGTAATTTAGTATTCAACCTTTAGGGAAAGCTTGGGAACAATCATGTCAACTAAGTTATATGCTAAAAAGCTCAAGTTGTAGATAACTTGTGAAAACAAATAATATGAGGTTTGATGTTTAATCCTTGTCGTTTTATTCACAAAAAAATTTCATTTTCTAACACATGAACTTGTTCAAGTATATAAACTGTTAGCCACCTATAAATTTTTTGACAAGAAAACAGGTGGCTAAATTGTTCTTGAGCCTTCAAGGAATACATTTTCTCTGAAAACATATCATCCTTGAAGCCTCCTTATGTCTTTTTTCCTTTGAAAAATCTTCACTGCTGTTTCCATTAGAAAGCCCTGTTGTTCTGTGAAGAAGAATGCCCAAGAAGGCCTCCATTTGCCCATTTTGTCCCCTTAAAGCCTCTGCCTTCATCACCTTTTTCCCCTTTGCAAATTCCTCCAAAATCCCCCATTAACCCTATAAATCATCCCAAATCCCCTTTAAACGTTACAAATACCCTTTGTCTGACTTAAAAACTCCTTATTCCCTCTACCGAATCCCTCCTTTGGCCTTAAAAAACATTAAATTTAAGCCAAAAACCCACTTTCCACCATTGTAATAGGCTTTAGCCCCTTTCGTCCAACCCCTTAACCACTTCCCCACATGAATCGCGCCCAGAACCAAGCACGAAGGCCCAGGACGCTTATTGCAATTGGATCATTCCATATGTGCGCATTTTCTTTTTTAATTGATTTTCCCCGATGCGATTGGAGTTTGTTCTATGAACTCCAGCTACGTTCTTGACCGACGATATTTAAAAGATCTAACGGTCAGCGTTTGTTCTGCAACATGCCCCATTGCTCCTTTATTTACCTCCCCAATGGAATATCAGCCGTTGATCTGTCTCCAGATCGGACGACGGTCGCTTAATCGCACCGTCGCAGTGCCCAATCCCATTACATTTGACCCCTGCTGATTGGCGAGTCCCGATTAGATCTGAGCCATTCATCCGTATGATCCTACGGTCTAGATTTCTCCTCGCTCCGCTCATTTTCCCCCCGTATTTCCCCATCAGGTCAAATCTCCATCGTCGATCCCTTTGGATCCAACAGCCCTTATTCATCTCGCTCATTTATTTACTTCTTTTGCCTTCCGCTCTCCCTTTTAATCTTGACCGTCCATATCTCAGATCTGACAGCCAAGATCAAACCCGCCCTTGACTTTCCAGCACTTACTGCCAGCACATCTTTCCTTTTCGCACTGCCTCCTCTGTCATCCGATCGTTTCGCTCTCTATCCGACGGTCTACATGCATATCTCGTACATCTTCTGTTTGAGTTTTAACGCTCCAAAGTTACGCGATGAAAGCAGTTTTATCTTGCCACGTGTCGCACAACGACCTATATCGCATTTTTTCAGAGTTTTTTCAAAACCACCCTAAAGCTACACGACACCGCTGGTTTTCCTCTTGAAACTGCCTTCCTTCCCCTTTGCTCCCGCAACCTCCATAATCAACCTCAGCCGTTCGTTGATCTAGATCTACGGCTCATATCGCATCGTGAATTTCATCCAATTTTTTCCATCGGGCTTCCATAGAGCTCCATCCTTTGATCACAATCATTGATCGCCTCCTGCGATCCAACGGCCCGTAACAAATCGAGCTCCGCCCGCCGGGTCCCACATCATAGGCTCCGCTTTCATTCACTTTTCATGTTTTTCTTTGTAATTTTCCCAAGAATTAAACTTTGGGTTTTTACATTATAAGTTATTTTCTCCGCCTAACCCACCTCCCCGATAAATCCTGACCGTTGATCCCATATTCCCATCTAATCCAACGGTCTGCAGTCCTCATTACACCAAGCTTTCACCAACCCTTTTCTTCACCATTCCGCGGTGATTTTCACTGGTTTTTCACCTGCATCCACCATTCTCGCATGCCTCCACAAGAAATATTTCGCCACTCCCTGTATTTCATAACGAGTTATTGTATTGCGCAGGGTTTATAGAGTGGAAAATTCACTCTGCATCTACAGTCATAGCCACTATGATTCAGTGCACAGAGATAATGATTTTAGTAGCGGCAAAGTGTAACAACAAAAGGATTAAAGGTTTTCGAGCCTGATTTTGAAGATTTAATTTGTTAATTCCATGTTCAAAGGATAAAGACATAGTTAGAAACCATGAAGATGATTAAGAGACCTATTAAGGTCTAAGCACAAGAAACAAGCCATATCTGTGTTTAATGTCAGCAGAATGTGTTTTCTCAGAGAGTACACCTTCCAATAGAAGTCTCTGTGCCTCCTCGAGCCCTTAAAGATATTTCACTGATAGAAGCTTCGTAAATACTGTCAGGACCATAGTTATGAAGCATGGAGATCTGCAGACCTTTCCATCCTAGTTATTTATTCCAGAATGTTACCAGAGAGTACCAAATAGCCAGAGGGACTTCAAAGAACACATCTAAGGTCAATATCGACCTGAAAAAGACTCCCAGACCATGCTGCAGAGTACCTACAGCGATACAGAGCCATTAATCAGAGTGGGCTCGATCTTCTGCCTCCACTCTATCTTAATGAATCAATTTAATTCACAACTACTTCTGCTATTACTCACTCTCCTATAAGAAACCCTAAAGAAGATATTGTAAAGTGGTTGTTATTGCTGATTAGTTGTAGGGATTATTTAGCTATTTGGGGAAGAAACTGAGCAGTTTGTAATTTAGTAGGCTGGAAGGAGAAAGTTTGGACTGTATCAACTATTGAGCTCAGTGTATGTGACTGGTTTTGCACATCAATTAATCAAGAAATTTCACAGGATCCTGATCTATATTACGGGTGATGTTTCCTGTCCTATTTCATTTTATTCATGCTGTTCATATTTCTCTGATAAGAATCAGTAAATCAGGCTTAGGATATACCCCTGCATGGTACCCTAATGCCCACTACTCTTCTTGTCTTTGATTTTTTCTACCTTATGTATATCTGAGAGCAAATTCATGTAATTTAACCAGTTAAAGATGTTGGTCTAGCCCATGCTTACTGATGTGTGAATTTGGGGTTTGCTGCTTAGATGTTCTTGTTGGGTTTGAGCTAGAAGAATTGGGATACCGGGGATTTAGTGTGAGCCCTTTCCACTGGGGTCCTTTTCCAATAGATTGGCCTTTCAAATATCCCTTGAGTTGGTGTCAAAGAATTGAAGGTTAAAATCCCTTCTCTGATCTTAGGCCTAGTTCTGTGTTAAATTTGATCTCTGTTTTTCTCTTGGAATATGCTGAAGCAGGCCTGGAGTTAAATGACCTCTGACCTGATCTTAAGCTGCCCTTTGTATCTTCATTGAAAGCTGCCTCTGAGTATGACAAAGTAGGTTTGGATTTAAAATATATCTGACCTGATCTCCAGACAGAAATTCGTTTCTTTCCTTCTCTCACCTTCACTCCTTAATGTTCCATTCCACCATCTATCTAAAAGATCCTTTATTATAGATGACTTGCCCTTTGGAAAGCCTTGGCTACTTGTTTCGCAAGTAATTCCCTTTCATGACTCCATAGCCCAATGGATGACACTTTCTTGATCTATTCTCTTTTGCCGAAACGTCCTGCTGCTTTGTGCCTTCCATTCCATAACCTTCTTATTTAATGATCTCTGGCCAACCCAAAAACCAACCAAATCATTTAAAACCCCCCTTTTTGCTTCATACCTAGCCTAATATCTCATCTTGAGCTTTTAAAGATATATCATTCTTTGCTTTATGGAGAGATCCCTCTTCGGATCCAGGAGGGCTAGATCCTAGGATCGCAAAGTGGTTATGATGTTGTCTAGTATTTTGGTCTTGCCACTCTAGCCAAAACATTGGAACCCCAACATAAACAAGATGTGCTCAAATAACAACATAAAAGTAAACTTTTCTGATATTCATGAAAATATGTTAACACAAAATAGCTATAAGGATTCCAATAAATATTGTGTAATACTAATTTCATATTCAAACTTTGGTTTTTGTTTAAATGGACATTTTCTGATATTCATGAAAATATGTTAACACAAAATATCTATAAGGATTCCAATCAATATTGTGTAATACTAATTTCATATTCAAGCTTTGGTTTTTGTTTAAATGGACAAGATACCAAGTATTTTCAATTTCACAGTTAAACGACAAAACAAAATCAAAAGAATCGTCCAAAATACAATCAAACAATAAAGAGAGGATGTCATGGAATGGAAATTGTAATTATAAAAAAAAAATTTACCTGTCCACCGATGTCGTGTTTGGAATTCCTAAAACCTTTTCTTGCCCAAAATAACCCTGAGGTGAAATAATTAGAACATTAAAATCCATATGAATTTCCACTAGAAACATTTCCAAAGTTGATGGATCATATCCAAGATGTGTTATGCATTGTCTCCCCATATTACAAGTGAATTCACCAACTTTGAAGACTTTACCACCAATGTTTATGTGTGTGTCTTATGCAAGATATTGGCTCGAAGGGTATCACTAGAACAGTCTCTTCTCTCACTCTTTTTGCACTTGTCGCTCCAATGTTATCGTTCTCCTCTTTCTTCAATTCATACTTCTTACCATAAATAATGAGTTCATTTTATGAAAACAAAAGAATATAAAATGCAGAGTGCAAGACATGAAAGATGATGAACAATAGATTATAAACGATTGATACGACATATACCTCAACATCAGTGATGTCAAAGTCATTTTTCCCCATAAAAGCAAGAAACTTGAACAAGTTTTCTTCAGTTGGGCAATAGTGGCCACTATGTAGCCAGATGACTTGTATAAACAAAGAAAATAAAATGTCACCATAAAAAAAACACCTTACTAACTTAGTATTCAACATTCAGGGAAAGCTTAGGCGCAATCATGTGAACTAAGTTACATGCTAAAAAACTCAAGTTGTACATAACTTGTGAAAAAAAATAATATGAGATGTGATTTCTAATCATTGTCTTTTTATTCACAACAACATTTCATTCTCTAATGCATACATTTGGTCAAGTATATAAACAACATGTGTTGAAATAAAAACATGAAAGTAAAATTTTCTAATAGTCATGAAATTTTTTTAACACAAAATAACTAAAAGGATTTCAATCAATATCCTGTAATACTAATTTCATCTTCAAGATTTGGTTGTTTAAATGGAAATGATACCAAAAATTTTCAATTTCATAGTTAAAATACAAAACAAAATCAAAAGAAATGTTTAAAAAATAATCAAACAAAAAAGAGAGAATATCATGGAATGGACATTGCAATTACAAAAAAAAAATACCTTTCCACCGATGTCTTGTCTGGCATTCATAAAAACATTTTCTTGCCCAAAATAACCATGAGATGAAAGAATCACAACATAAAAAAGAATGGAAATCCCTCCTAGAAACATTTCCAAATTCGATGGCTTAGGTGTCTGAAGGATCTCCAACAACATATGAATCATATCCGAGACATGATTTGCATTTTCTCCCCATCCTTTCTCAATCACATTTCTTGTAACCTGCCCACACTAGAGTCAAGTAACAAATAGTGTTTCTGAAATATTTACACAAGGATCAAGATGTGCAAATAGAGTTTCTGAAATATGAAGCAAGGTGCAAGTCTTCAGTAAATTTGACAAATAATTATAAGATTAAAACATTTATATGATAGATGAAAAGAAATTGGAGGTAAGAACATGTTGATGAAAAGTAGTTGGAGGTAAATAACACATCAATACATAGGGCCATTGTTCCACTATGAAAATATGATGGAATAAGACTATGTCATGTTGATCTTATTGTTGATTTATTTAAAAAGGTGTTAAACATATTCTAATGTCTAAGTTTGAGATTTGCAAATCTTTCTTTTCTAGACTAAATTACTATGACTTTCAACAATATAAAATCAAGTATAAAACCTTCATTGTTTCTCAAAGCCATGAAAGATAAAATGAGAATAAGTAGAAAAGCGAAAAACATACACCAAATAAGCAGTGCCCAATTATAAATAGAAAGCAATATATTGACTCATAACTTGAAATTTATGTTGACAATTTCAACCATGCAGATTAATTTTTCAATAATATGTGGCCTATGTAAAATATAAGTAATAAATTTAGGTTGAGATATATTCTACGTAAATATCGTTAGACCATTAAAAAAAATCTTGTGTCCAAAACAAAGTACCGAGAATCTTGGTAAGCATTTTCCAATTTATTTAGAGCGGCCTTTCTTATTTAACCATCACGTTCTGTTGTCAGAGTAGCAACACTATTAATTTTGGGCAACTAGGTCCAAACTCCAGGTTGCACTGCTCATATGATGATGATTATATTTTTTTTGGATTCCTGTTTTAGAGAGGTGCAGGATTGATCTAAAGATCATCTTGTTTGGATGAGCAGAACATATATTTTGATTTTATTTTCCACACATGTGCTAGGTCAGCCAGATTTGTAATGTAGGCTCACAAGCCTAATAGATATGTCACACACCCTCACGGTCTGATATAAATTGGAGAGATATGATGTCCATTTCATCATCATCTCATCACACACACTCCTCATGATCTGATTGGTTTGTATAGCCCAGAAGAGACTTCTCTCTCTCCCATGTGTGAATATGGATGCCAGAAATATGGATGATGTCAGAAATGGATGCCGGAAATGGATGCCAGAAATATGGATGTCCGAAATATGGATGTCAGAAATTATGCTGGAAATGGATGCCAGAAATCTGCATGATGCTATAAATGATACCGAAAATGGATGCCGGAAATATGGATGATGTTAGAAATTTGGATGAGGGATTATTTTTTTGACTTGCGTTGAATTTTGAAGTTTTCTTTGAGGAGTGTGTGTGACACTTGGAAGGTTGGTTGATATGATGTTGAGAAAGCCTTTGCTGGCCAATGCATCCTGTTGACTTTCATAATGCACATCACTCTCTATATTTTCTGGAAAAGAAGAATTGTAAAATCTAATTTACATTATTTGGCTTGTTTTCTGTTGATGTATTATTCTGTTCTATCAGCATTTGAATTTCATGTTTATGTGTTGAATTAGGCCTATAAGAAAGATTAAAGGAAAACTGCATTAAGAATATAGAACATACCATGTTTATCTAAAATTAGCATGGTATCAGAGCTGAAGTGAAGCAAAGCCCAAGATAGTGTGAAAAGAAATCACTGAAGAAGAAGTCTTGTCAAGGACCAATGGTCTAATGATAAGTTGACTGACAAGTCTAATTATCATGCATGGAAGATGTCCTTGGATTTGGCATTATAATATCAAGATGTCATGGACTATGTGCAGGGGAAGATTCATGAGCCTCCATCATATTTAATGAGGTTCATAGAAATCAGGAATGATCTCCTTGCCATAGGAGAAGTAGTTTATCGAGAGCTCGTCGTCATTGCTCTTGGAGGACTTTCCCAATACTGGTATGTATTTATTACTACGATTCTTAATAATAATATGATTCCTGATTTTGATGAATTTTTGACTAGATGTGCTCAAAAGGAGACAAGAATGATGGAGAGAGATCATCCCTCTAATGGAAATAGAGGTGACCCTACTACCTTCATCGCTCATGCAAAGAAGAAGAACCATGGTGGCCCAAGAAATCAAAACCATGGTAGAGCAGGGCCTAAAGGAAGGAAGGGGAGATGTTACACTTGTAACAACTCTGGTCACTATGCAAGAGAGTGCCCCAATAGAAGCGACTCTCCCAAGGATAATGACAACAACAACTTCAGGGGGAATGGCAATCAAGGGAACAACAGGCTCAAAGGAAAAAGGAAGGCTCCTTCTGATCGTAGTGGAAATGGGAAACCTTTCAAGAGGTCAATAAATTCCAGGTACAGTGAGTCTAATGTTGTTGATAATAATAAAAATGAATATATTCTTGTATCTTCCCTCTCTGTTGCATCTCCTCTCGACACCCTGGATGTTTGGTTGATTGATAGTGGTGCTTCAAGGCACCTCACTGGTTATAAAGAAGTCCTTTCTGATTTGATTGAGAAAGATACTAATTTAGAAAGTATCCTTGGAGATAATGCCACATATCTCGTGAAAGGGATAGGGACTATGACCCTTCATCTATCTCAAGGTCAAGTCATCTGTTTACAAGATGTGTTGTACATACATGATTTGAAGAAGAACCTTATGTCTATTTCGGCAATAGAATACAAAGGGTTCAAGGTGGCATTCATTGATGGAAAGGTATGCATCTGGAAGAAGAACTTCAAAGAAGCTCTTACTATTTTTTTTAGAGCTGATACACTCTACCCGATTGGAGGAAGTCCATTGGGGGCTATGTCATGTGATACAAATCTTCAAACAAAGTTATGGCACTGAAGGTTTGCACACCTTCATTACAAATCCCTTCCCAAATAAAGGAAGGTGGTGACAGGGATGTCCGAAATTAAAGATGATCATGAAGGTATATGTCAGGGTTGTGCCGAAGGGAAAAATACAAGGTGACCATTCCCCTCAAGTGTCATAAAGACAATTGATATCTTGTAGTTGATACATTATGATTTATCTGGTATGTTGCGTGTGACATCCTTGGCAGGATGTTCCTATTACATGAATTTTACAGATGACTTCTCCCGCAAGACCTGGATATATTTCTTAAAGAAGAAATTACAGGACTGTGTTTAGTAGTTACAGGATTGTGTTAAGTGCTAAGTATAATAAGTGTGCTCAACGAAGTAATGCAGCAAAATTAAGGGTATCATTAATGTATGAAAATGGTGGACTATTCATCGAAAGGAAATAAGATGTGTGTGTATGTTGAAGACCAACGAGCAAGGTGAAGTGAAGGTGCAAGGTGTGCACAGGAAATTCTATAACAAGGTGTTGATATCTCATTAAGGATCACATACAGTCGGAGAAGGGAAATATAGTTACAGACCGAGCTCTCTAGTCCTATTGTAGAAAAGCGCAGGATGGTGCAGGACAGTGCAGAAAAGAAGGATCAATTTAAAGAGTCAATGAAGAAGCAGTGACAAGGTCTTGGAGGCATACAAGGTTCAAGGGTTTGTGTCATGGTCATGGTACTTTTCATCTAAAATTATATAATAAGAATTTCTTATGGGTTTTCCTCTCCAAGATGGAGAGGTTTTGGCCCTAGCTCAAAGAGCCTAAATTTGTGTCTCTTGTGTTTTGGTAATTGACTTGATGAAAGAAATAATAAGCTAAGAAGAAAATACATAAGTAAAATAAGTAAGCTCAAAAGTAATTATCAAGAAGAGAATTTGAATTAAACCTAGCCCTACCTAATTCTCAACAAAATCCATGTTGTCCCATTCACCTTATGCAAACAAACATTAAAGATAGTCACAAAGAAAAAATGTTTTTACCACCTTAGAGGCATCCTTCCAAATTTTCTCCTATACTCTCTTATAGATTATATTTTTCCTTTCGAATGATCCCTTATTTTTCCTGAAAATCCTAGTATTTTTTGAGATATTGAATTTTAAGACTAAGAAAATTACACCTAACAGTGAGCCAAACTGCACTTTGGCACAGATGTCGGCCTCCCCTTGTAGAAGGATGTTTCCTTTAAAACATGGTAAACTACTATAAATATAAACCTTCGCTCCTCACTTCTTGAGAATAAAATTTAGTGAAATTTTTAGAGTATAACCGCAGGAGTGACTTGGAAGTCAAGGAATAAAATTTTTTTGGGTCAAAAATCTGTGATGGTTGTCTATTCCTTTGGACATGTGATAAGAATTGTGCTAGAAGAAATAATTTCAGATTGAAAACCAAGCTACAGCACTAGTATTCTTTTTGGTGAAATCCTTGATTGAACTGTGGAATATTATAGTAATTCCTGTGTAATAACTATAGCAGTTTCAGACTGTGTATGGACTCTTGGATCAAATTTGTTTGCTAGATAGTCCAAACTTTGCATTTCTCTAAAGCTTTCGGTGGATAAGATAGTAAGACACTCTCTGTATTTTGGACTTGTAACAAAAATTTCCATACCTTTGGACCTGTAAGAGGAAGCTACAAAACCCTTATACTAGTGAAAACTAGAGCTATGGACAAAGCTATAACATTTTTGCGAATTGCAGTCCTCAAACAACTTCAGTCTTGAGCATATTCTATGGAGACTTGAACCTCCAACAAACAAGATAATTGGCAGCTTGGTCCTATGAGGAGGGCTTATCATATATATTCCTCATATCTACAACTCATATCTCAAATTTTCTCAAGAGTTCGGACTGTGTGTGGAAAAAAGGCTATTTGGACTTGTGCGGATTTTTTTATAATCTTCGTGAGAAGGTATATCTTAGCATTTAGACTTGAACCTATTCTTGACCTCTACACATGAATCTGGTGCTTGATCAGCTCTCTGTTGGGACACCTTCTAGGGTAAGAGCTCTAAATTAAGATCGTGTGTACTTATTCCAAGCCTCTTGCACAAAATTTAGATTCCTTTTAAGGATGATCTTGGCAAGCATTTTTTAGCAGGCTTGAAGAAAACTTGTTTTATCTTGAGGAAAATGGTTAGTAGCTTTAGAATAGGCTTTGGGCATTATTTGAAGTTAAATAATAACAGGCCTGAAGGGATTTTTTGGTGAATTTCTTTTAAGGTATTTTTGAAGGCCTATAAATGCTTCTTCTTTGCAATATTGAAGACATTTTAGGAGCACGATGTTGAAGAAGAGTTAAGGCCTACGGACTTGGAGCACCTTGGTAAGAAGTAGAATATATCTTGTTGAAGATCTATTTGGAGCACCTTGAAGAAATATTGGAGCATCTTGTGAAGACACTTTGAAACTTAACTTGGAGATATTATTATCATGAACTTGGAGATAAATACACGGGGTATTTGTATTGACTTAAAACTAGGTAACTCCATAAGCTGCTTTGGAATTGGTCCTAACATAGAATTATTTGACATGTCCAAATAAAAAATGTATTGAAGATTGTTTAACCAAATAGAAATAAATCTGTTGAGATTATTCCAGGGAAGATCCAAGACCTGTAAATTTGGCCATTTCAGGAGCCAAACTAGAACATTCCTGGAAAGAGCACAATTTCCAAGACTTAATGTCCAAAGCATGGGAAATCCATGAATATCAGTTGGAATCATATCCCCATTAAAATTATTTGACATAACCAATGTGGTAAGGTTATGACAGTCTTGTAGAGCCATTAGGAAACTTTTCATATTGATAAAATTGTTGTTTAAGATGGAGGAAAAAGAGATAACCCGAAGGGATTCCATATGAGGAGGAATTTCATCACTTTATTTGTTTCTTGCCAGGCTCACGAACTGGATATTTTTGTAGGTCCACAAGCTAGGCGGAATACTACCACACAAATTGTTGCTAGCTAAATCTAGATAAATTATTTCAGGTAGGCTTGTAAAATTCAGTTCAATAACTCTCATGAGAGAGTTGTTTTTCAAATTCAAAACTTTCAACTTCTTGCATTGGGACAGACGAGAAGGTACCTGAAAGGAGCAAGCTCATCATGGGTACCTAGAGAATGAATTTTAGAGTAGGTTTTTGGTGGAGCTAGAATGTTTTTCTCCCTTGTAGATATCAGTTATCAGCTAGCTTATTGCCAATTCAGTTGATGCCTTGGCTAGCATGTTAACTTTAGTATTATTCTCTGTGTAGATGTGATAGAATGATATATGCTCAAAGAGTGACATTGTTTTTGAGCCAAGTGGAAATCAACCTATCGATAATGATGTTGTTTTCCTTATCAAATAAAACATTGCTAAAATACTTGCACCTGATAAAATGGGGTTGAATTCCTCAAATGTTGAAAACTGGGTGCATAATGACCCCTTTGTCTCAAATGCCATAGATAAAGAAGACAGTGAAATTAAAATCAGGACATATGATGGTGTCATTGGTGCCCCTGAAGATAGTTCAGATTGCCAAAATTATGAAAAGGCATATGATCTTTAGGAATCTATTTGAGCAGTGTTTTGAGTTTTAACACCCAACTTATGAGCCCTTGGAAACTAGAAACGACTACAAAATTGATCGCTGACTCTGTGAGGATATGTTTATTTTCTTAGATGCTGGTGGAAGTGATAAACATACCTCCGGTACTAACAGACATAGATATCTACCGCTGCAAGTTGGATGAAGTAGTCATAAAATGGTAATGTTTAGAACCCCTTCTATTTGTGATACTTATGACAAGTTGGATAAAGAATGGTTTGAGAATTTAGTGAAGGAGTTACCCTTCATTATGGTGAATTTTCTGAAGATTCCCATATAAAAACTTTTAAGTTTGGTGAACTTGTAAATCTCAAGTTCTATGGGAATGCTTCAGTTCATCTTTATGGAAATACTCATGTGCACCGTCAATGTCATGAAGCCACAGGTACAATGAAATTGATCCTGTCAACCCAGATTTTTGCATGATGTCTCAAAGAAAATGTGCATCCAAAACTGTTGAATGGGTTTCTATGAATTCAGAGTAAGGTTCGTCTATAACAAAATCTTTGCATGGTGACATGCCAAATAAATCCATTCAAATATTTGAAGTATTAGAAGTAGAATCTTTGATATATAAGGTTGTTTCAAGTACATCTCTCCAATATTGTAGGACAACATAGTTATCTACAATAGAGTGCCAAAACAAAGTGTTTGAAAGCATAAGTTGCTCTTATATGAGGAAAAAACAATGAATTTCAGAAGGGAGAGATTGTGCAATAGTTATGATCACTATATGTTGAATATCCTTATACTTTATTTTGAACCAATGAGATCATAGCCTATCAGCATGCAAATTTTGACATATATCTGCTTTGGATATTTTTGAGGCATGGAGAAAAGGGACACTCTACAGACAAAAAGAGAGAACCTGAAGGGATGTCATGCCAGGAGGAATTTCACCGCTTAATTTGTTTCTTTCCAGGCTCATAGAATGGATATTTTTACAGGTCCACAAGCTAGGTGGAATACTACCAGAAAAATTGTTGCTAGCTAAATCCAAATAAATTAGGCCATACAGGCTTGTAAAATTCAGTTCAATAACTCCTATGAGAGAGTTTTTTTTCAAATTCAGAACTTTCAACTTCTTTCATTGGGAAAGACAAGGAGGTACATGAAAGGAGCAAGCTCATCATGGGTACCTGGAGAATGACTTCTAGTGTATGTTTCTAGTGGAGCTGGAATGTTGTTCTCCCTTGTAGATGTCAATTATCAGCTAGCTTGCCACCAATTCGGTTGATGCCTTGGATAGGGTGTTAACTTCAATATTATTCTCTGTGTAGATGTGGGAGAATGATTTATGCTCAAAGAGTGTCATTTTTTTTTTAGCCAAGCAGATATCAAACTATCGATAATGATGTTGTCTACCTTATCAAATAAAGCATTGTTAAAAGACCTGCACCTGATACAATGGGGTTGAATGGCTCAAAAGTTGAAAAATGGGTGCATAATGACCGCTTTGTCTCAAATGTCATATAGATAAAGAAGACAATGAAATTAAAATCAGGACATATGATGGTGTCATTGGTGCCCCTAAAGACAGTTCAGATTGCCAAAATTCCAAAAGGGAATATGATCTTCAAGAATCCAAATTTGAGCAGTATTTTGAGTTTGAAAACCCACCTTAGGAGCCCTTGGAAACTAGAAATGACTGCAAAATTGATCGCATACCTTACATTATATGATATCTTTTTCTAAATTCTAGCATACTTCATTTTTACTTGTAACTTATCCAACTTTCCATGCCATGGATTTTTTATAGCCATTTTCTAAGCCTCTTACTACATAAGCTTCATTTAGATCCCCTGATGATGGGTGCAGAAGGTTCAATTAGATCCCCTGATGATGGGCATAGTGTCCACTTGTAAAGTTGGGAGATTTATACGTTCTAACACAATTCATATGTAGAAAGTATGGCACAATTATGGCTAGCAATGAGAATATTCATACTAAAATCATACTAATTTTTCGTTGGATTTGACAACTGATTAGTTTTTCATTTTCCTGTTCTACTGTTCTCTAAATGAATTTGATCATTCAACACAAATTTAAAGAAAATCATCATCCATATATATGCTTGAAACATATGGTAAAAGTAGATTGCGAAAATGGGAGAAATTAAGCTCCAAAATGTCATATGCACATCCTTGAATGTATCATACCTTCCTTTGTAAGCCTTAATCCTAGTAATCCATAAAGTACATAAAGAAAAATTGAAAAATATGATATAAATCCATCACAACAGTAGCTTGTTAGATAATCCAAATTCTCAAAAGTCACAGGTTAGATTCATTGGATTGCTCAACAAAAGAGATTAACCAATTATTGGGGCATGTGATTTAGCATCCTTTACAAAAATTCAATAGTAAACATCATTCATGTTGGAATTCTCCATGCAAAAACAATGATTGTAAAAAAGATATATCTAAAATAAAAGTTGGCTATTTGCTTATCCAACTATATGAGTGGCAAACTAAATGTTTCATCTTTTCCCCATCTTCTAATGTTCATAGATATAAAACTACTTAGTGTATTTTTCCATTTCCACAAAAAAAAGATAATCAATGCATTACCTTCATTACGAGGATTTTACAACTTAGTTTTACCTAGCTATACATGTTCTTATCCTTTTCTTTCTTGAACTAGTTTGCTAGTTGTTACGACTTGTTCTGAGATATTAGATCTTTTCTTATTTACGAAAACTTAGATATTGGCTCTATTTTTTGTCAATTTTTGTGTAGCTTGGGAGGTACTCCAAACCCTGGTGATCGAGGGTTGGAGGTCAAAGCGCCACAAATGGGCTTGTGGGCTTGAGATCCAAGCTTGGGGGTTTTGCACCCATCATGTTTGGGCCAAAACCATGATGAGAAATCGACATGTGATGGATGAGGATGATAGTGATTGATGATACGATTCCAACTCATTGAGAACCGTTTGAATCCGAGTTGTTGTTAGAGAGAAATGAATTTTTGAAGTTGACTAGGTAATTATTGGTTGCCAAGTCATGTAGGCTTGGTGTAAAAGGGTGCAAATAGATGGGTCTATTCATCTTCACGTCTATTGTTATACTTTGTGTTTGCACCATTATCCTCCCCTCTAGGCACAACATCTGTACCAGACAATACATTGCTAGCATTAGCATACAACGTGTTTTGTTGATCCTCAGTCTCTCGTGTAGGTGACAACTCACCTTCTTTTCTTTCAACTTTCAAGATGCTATGTATAATTCCTTCTTTAATATATCTCAGATCCATGGTCCTACCTTCCATTCTTAAGCCAATATGTCGTCTCTCAGTTTCATGTCCAACATTGCGTGACAAAGTCTAGTTACATAAGTGCATATACATATACAATTTTTAACAAGGGTTCACATAGAGAACAATTTTTTTAGATCACGAGAAACAAAAAAAAGTTAACAGACAAAAAAGACAGTGACTTGCAAGTAAGAACTCTCTTGGCATTGCACCTTTCATCTCACAAACTAGATAAATTATAGAGGACCACAAAATTGAAAGAAAAAACAAGAATGTATTTCACTCCACATCCAACCATAAATATGTTGTGGCATACTGCAAACATATAAATAGTAATGAACTCAATTAACATACATTGTAAATTTATAATAATCAAGAGATCATAAAGCATTCCCACCGCTAAGAGACATATGAAATTAACATGGCAAGAGAATAGCTCATAAATTATTTTCGGTATGAATCATCATAATTTATATAGCATGCCAAATGAATGAAAAATAAGATGGGAGGAGGGAGGTCTTTGATATATCAATGGAAGACCCTACTTGTTTTTATGTAGATAAAGATAGCTAGGGTGGAGCCACCACATAACCATTCCACAAGGTGTTGTCATATGCAATCACACCTCCAACCTTCACCAAATTGATCAAACGCTTGTGGTCGTTTATATAGTTGTATTTGTTAGCATCTATGAACACAAAGTCAAACGATCCATTCATGTCCTCCTACATATGAAAATCCATTCATTCAATATTCAATTAATTTTACTATTGTGTCTAGTGAAGCTTAGTGCTTTGTACAATTTAGAGCAGTATGAGAAAGATTTGAAATGCTTCATTTTACATATTAGTTTAGTATAATATGGATGGAGTAAGAATGCAATATGTGTATATGGTTATTTGTAGGTTTAAGAGAAGTTGGATAGATACAATTCTCAAATATTAAGCACCCTGAGAGATATCAGTTTATTGGTTTTCTATTGTCCTTCCACCTCATTTCTGGATAACAAACAAGATGAAAAGAAAAGAAGCTAATAATTAAGTTATTTTCTTTCCCCG
Source organism: Pinus albicaulis (assembly GCA_034641835.2). Lineage (NCBI taxonomy): Eukaryota > Viridiplantae > Streptophyta > Pinopsida > Pinales > Pinaceae > Pinus > Pinus albicaulis. Next base: position 834,967,187 of record CM076571.1, read on the forward strand.
ATCAAAAATATGAAAAATCAAGGATCCAATCCTACATAATGCTTAATATTTACCTAAAATTAATCCGCTTAAATATAATCAAATACCCAATAACATTTATCCCAATAAATCATCTAAAAGCTTAAACTAACCATGTAAATTATGCTTATAGTAAATTCACATTTCAATTTATTTTCAATGCCTTTCACATCCTAATTTCCCATTTCCTATGCAATCCCTTTCAATAACGTTGATCACAAATTAATCTAGTAGCTTAAACTAACTATCTAAATTAATCGTAAGACTAAATTCCCATTACAATTTATTTCCAATCCTAATTTCCTATTTTCTTTATGATCCCTTTCAAATATGTATTTTTTTTCCCTTCAAATCTATGTTCTTTTGTTTATGAATAGATCGCGGGTTATCTGTGTAACGACAGGTTCAATGGGCACTTGAGATTATGGGTGAAATGATGTTTCCAAACTGGCTCTGCAATTTTTTTTCTCTGTGGGTGCCCTGTTCTTCCTGTTCTGCCTCTCCCTTTCCTATCCCAACTAGGAGGTTGTATTTCATCAATAAATCTAATGAATTCTGAGTGTACTCACTACTGTGTTATTGACGTGTGATCTGTTTCAAAAGATGTCTACAATGGGTTTGTGTGTCATAAGATGAAGGGTGAACTGTTTAAATCTGGATGTAGCAGGTGGGAAGATGTAAAGGCAGGTCAATTCTATTGTTCTGATAGGTGTTATTTTTGGGTTCTATCTCATACCTCCTTCCTCATCTGACCACTCTCTCTAGCCAGGCAGTTCTTTATCCATTTTCAACCCCACCTATCAATTGATACCAGAAACTTGTTGATCAAGCCTATCCAAGTAGCGAAAGCTAGGAAGCATCCGAGTCCCGCCCCCATCCTAAAATCAATAGGGTCGAGATCAACGCAAAGAAGCTCAAAATATCAAGCCATGGTTTGTCAGTTCTGTCTCGGTAGGGTGTATCTTGTTCATTGGTTGGCAGTGTAATGAAATGAGGATGAGGAGTCGGGAGGCCCCACTAGTAGCCCCACTAGGGGGAGAACCTTTTATTAAGTGAAGCGAAAGAAAAGCATGCTTCCACTCCATACGTGAAATATTTGAACAAGAAATACAATGACATATGGATTTCCATATAGGTTTTGAACAGGATTTGGAAATAGAATTCCACCGAGCAAAAAGACATTTTGTGGGAACATAATTTCCAAAAACCATATAATTCTCTGGTTTGTAGCAATAATATTTCCTTTTTTTCGAGGGTCCAATAACTCCTCATCGGAGATCTAAACTGGAGATTATGGTGAAGAAAACTATACCCTTTGCATTTAGTTTCTCCCTACTCGATAACCAAGATTCATTCTGAACTAAATATATCTATGAATTAAGATGGATCATATTTAGTCTAATTTCATCAAAATATAACAAACCATTAGATTCTCCAATCAATCAAATACATACATTCTTAACCATTTCGTCCAGAACTAGCAGAGCACGACTCTCTCGAAGTCAATCTTGTGGGAAACTCCTGCTTTCTCAATAAAATGAAATCCAATATCATAGTTCTCTCCGTTGATGTCCATGGTTAGAATTTGCCATCCAAAACATTAACCCACCATTAATTCCAATCCACCAAGATTCAAAACTTTTCCGAGAATTTTCGAATAGTGAATCTAGAGATGACTTAATACCTTTCCATCATCGGGAAATGCAAGGGATGTGCTGAGAAGCGAGTATCCAATGTACACCCAAATCTCCATGTTGTTCTTGGTGTTAATGAGCTTCGGGAGGAGGCCCAAAAATTGACCCTCATCGTGCGAAGTAGTCATGAGGTTCTGCCAAAATCTAGACAATCAATCCTCTGTTTCTTCACACCATGAAAACCACCTATGAAAGCTTCTAAAAACCCACTTATTTCAGAATTCAGGAGAAATGGATATAAATCAATAGGTTGAGGGGGCTTACCAAGGATGCTTGCGTACTCACTTCGCAGATCTCTTTAATTGGCTCGAGCTCACGAGGGTACACACTCGCTTTCCAATATATCATCGCAATAATCATATAGCAATAATAATTAATTCACCATGCAAACATTAACCTCATCAATTACTTTCTCTACTAAAATTACTCGAAAAAACTCGTAGATCAAAGGGTTGAGAGAAACCCGATAGAGGAGCATCGCTTTCGCAAGAGACTTTTGTTGCCCACTTCTTGATGGAGAACAACCTTAGCGGCTCCTCCGCTTGGGTTGTCTATGCCTTAACCTCTCGTCGCAACAACATCAGTGCTTGCAATTTCCTCAAACCTACAACACGATTGAAAAACAAATCTAAATATGAACTGAAAATGACAAAATAGAAAAACCCCAAAATTACCAGGCATTTCCCAATGGATTTGCAACTTAGATCTTGCATTAAAAATCCAATTACCCAAATTATCAAATCTAATCTAACCTAACTCCAAATCCATGAATCTTAAAATGTCGTGATGTGAGTAATTACTTGTTTGGACAAGAAGATATATTGAGACTCAATGAATACGGGTTGCCCAAAAAAGCACACTCTCACCAACCAGTTGCCCAGGCCTTGAATGCAGTGCACCAGTCCCTACCAAGAAGACCACAATAATATGATTAGAAATTGCACCGGGGTGCAAGGGAATTTTGAGACGAGGAGCTATGAATTATTTTGTGCTACATGTAAGGGTACGTAATGAATGTGAAATTATGGGGTGAAAAATCTCACATTGAAGAGGAAAACGTATGGAATGGACATGTTATTGATTACATGGATTGTTGGCTTTTAGACTATGAAACATAATTATTTGTATTATCCTCAGTTATCCAATTTGAAGTTCTTATGCCATGAAGATAAGTCCTAGTTGATATTAACTTGTTTTGGATCGAAGCACTCCCATTTGGAAAAATTTTAGGTCCCACAATAGGTTAGCGATGAGAGAAGGTGGGAGGTCATATCGCTTAAATCCAAAGAGACATACATCGTTATTTAATATCTTGATAAATACCTAGTTTCTATTTTGATTATGAAGAGATTTTAATATTTTTCAAAATCTCGATAAACATTTGGCTAAACAAAGATTGAATTTTAAACTTTTTCAAAATATTGGTAATCATCTGGCTAAACAACGATCGAATTTTAATATTTTTGAAAATATTTGTAGCACCTGGCTAAACAAAGATTTGTTCAATAACCCCTAACTTGTGTATGAATCAGTGTAACTCTTCAAATATTTTAAATTCCTAGTAAATACCTGGCTTTTATCCACATTATAAACAAAGATTTGTTCAAGAACCACTGTATGATTCAATGTTGAAGGATGCGTACAAAAATACTTTGAGGATGAATTGATTATTAGCTCATCAAATGAGAAGGGTGAATCTGAAGAAACATTGGAGGATCATATCTATGAAGGATACAGGGCCATTTTAGATTCTAAAGTCGCCAAAGAGTCTTTTGTGGGTAGATACAATCTTTTAGATCTCTTAAAATTTAGATTATTGAAAAAAACATTATGTTTAAATTTTTTTTATCCAGTTGTTTAATTTACAAAGAATTTTTCAGTTCTTTTAAGTATACCTTCATAGTTACCTGGTTTGTCCAATAGTATTTCAAGTTTCCATATTTGACTTACAAGTTCACATCATAGAAGTGCAAAACAATATCCATAAACTTTGGGTTTATATGCATTTCTTTGTCAAATTGATATGTGAACATTAATCCCGCTACAAGGCATCTCAGTGCAATCAGTCTCTTCAAATTAGATCACACATTGTCAGTTAATATGATTGTTTAGTTGTAACATGTAGGCTATCTAGTTAACTCAATGGATCATTGGTGAATTGTGGGCCAACTGTGCCAGATGGGAGCCTCGGCATGGGAAATTTCTCTTAAGATACCCTTGGACTCAATACCTTAAAATTGGTGGCATGCTCAGACATTGTTCTTACTTAGTAGTTGCTTTACATGGTTGTCTACGCTCTGAGATACAGGTAAATTAAGTTACATAATTTCACCAGATCTTTATCAATGGTGTTTTATTTATGGAATTCTGAGAATATTTCATGGGGTTTCAGTGCTCCATTCATTTTTTTTAATTCAATAAGAATTTAAAAAAGAATTATAGTTTGAAACTTTATTCATAAGACTTTGCTTTTAGAAATTTTAGATTCTTTTTAGAATTACTCATAGAAACAAGATTTTGAGAAAAGGGGGGAAAATATTAGAAATACAACTTCTTCCCTAAAAAATCGACTACAATTTATCAACTCACTTATGCTTTAATGGCGCTGAACAACTAAAACAAATTTTCTCTACTGCAGACCCCGCCTGCTATCCGAGCTATATTGAGGAGGCAATGCACAAAATATAGCATTGAAGTAGTAAATTTTCTGGAAGAACTGGCAGAAAGCGTCAAGGAAATGAGGAGATGCGAAGCTTTGGAGCCGATGATGAAATGAAATTATACAACAGTGAAGGAGCTTCACTTGGTTCTTCGCGTCGAGCCCGAGCAACATTATTTCATCAATGAAAAATGTTGTAAAGCAGCCACTGCATAAATCTAACAATTGCCACTGCATTTGAAGATGCTCTAACATTATTTTAGAGATGATACATCCAATCCAAGAATGAATTATATCAAGAAGCATGACAGTTGACCACAAAAAAAAATCAATGGCACAGGAATCTATCTTCCTATCATCAAAGGAGCCTATCAAAGACAACTTTAACTTATCAATTTATGAATCCCTTTGCCCATCCTGTTCAGCTATGACACATTTCCATATAAAACAACAAAGAATCCACCCACAATTTATCATCATCACAATCACAATGTTGGAACCCACCGAAAATTTATCATCACCATGACCAAAATGTTCAGCTGTAACACATTTCCATACAAAACAATAGAGAAGCCACCCAAAATTTATCATAATCACAATCACAATGTTAGAAGGCACCCAAAATTTATCATCACCATGACCACAATGTTGCAGGAAAAAAAAAGATCCATAACCAATATACAAGAAAAAATCAAGATCCACTGCACATATACCAGAGAAAAATCAAGATCCATAGCACATATACCAAAAAAAATTAAGATCTATATCACATATACCATGGATTTATACTTAAGAGACTTAGAAAAATGAATGCAGGTTTATTGCGAATAATGGGAAGAGTGTCTATAATATAGAACTGTATATACCATATAACAAATAAATCTGTCTCGGTGGCTTGCTCACTATCTCTCTGTGTATGTCTGGTGGCCCAATAATGAATCTCTGAACAGAGGAAAATAATAATATTATATCACTAAGTTTACTAACAATGATAACAATAAAACCCCTCCTTTATGTATGAATAGTTCTAGTAGCCATGGCTAGATCAGGCTACAAGCTGCTCCTAATTTTTTTTTTCTAAATCTAGAGAAAATAAATACATAGCTAAACAAAATGCACAATACATAGTGAATCAAAAAAATGGAGGAGTATAGTGGATTTTGCAACTACTATTAAGTTCGAGCCACTCAGAGAAAGAACACTGCCGCCAATGTTGTTGTCAAAATGGCCGCTTTCTCCACATTATTGGTCACTGAAGCACCAGAGACTGCTGGGGATGATCCCAGAGTAGTGGTTCTTGGGTTGACGGTGGCTATTGGTGTTGCGGTGGGAGTGGCAGTGGCTGGGGATGTGGCGAGGGAGGGGACGAGAACAGGGGATGGGGGAGTGGCAACAGGGGTAGCGACGGTAGGAGGGGTGGCGACTAGCGGAGGAGTGGCAGCGGGAGCGGGAGAGGTGATTGGGGGAGGAGATGAGATGGGTGGAGGTGTGGAAACTAGGGGTGTCGCGGTGGTGGTGGGGGGAGTGGCAGTGGTGGTGGGAGGAGTGGTGGTGGTGGTGGTGGGAGTAGGGGTTGTGGGTGATTTTGTGGGAGAGACTGAAGGATATTGCGACAGGATGACACCAAGAAACCTGCAAGAAGGAATAAAACCATCATCATTGATGTAAATTGAGCCATTGTTTCTCCACCTGTGCTTCTTATTACCTTCTTTTATTGAGATCTATATGTATCTGAGCCTTGAGGAGATTCGAACGAGTGACCTGCACAGAGGAAATTTACAATGCAGTTGGGTTTTTCTGCTCCCTGCAGCCTAGGAGAACAATGAGCAGAGGCAGAGAGTGAGGAGAAAATGAATGGCCAGGAAAGGTAATTCTAGGGTGCCCAATGAGACCAAAACCTCCCATAGGACCAGTGTGAACTGACTAATTTGTCAAGGAAATGAGGAGATGTGGATCTCTAGAGCTGATGATGAAATGAATTGATACAACAGTGAAGGAGCTTCACTTAGTTCTTCGCGCCAAGCCTGAGCTCTTCATCGACTCTAAAAGATGGTCCATAATCGAAAAAATCCCCCAAAAAGAAGAAGATCCTAAAGAGGAATTAACCTCAGAAGATGAGATGACCTATAATATTGAACCCGAAGCACAGGAATCTCTGGCCGAAGAAGAATTGATGAAGCATAGGAAAGCTAGAGCAGTTAGGGAGCTCAAACTTGAGGATCTCTTACTCCATGGATTCTTCGGGGAAATACAAATCGAGCCAGGGTAATCTCTCCCTAGAAAGATGTTCGAGACTTGTATCCTGGCACGGTCCAGAAACCATACCGACAACACCAGGAGGAGAAATTTACACGAGCATAGAGAGGTGTGTTGTAGTGGTGCGGCTAGGAGTCAGGAAGAGGTGTGATGATACAGAGGCGTCAGGGCACAGAAAAATGAAAAGGAAAATAATAGCTAGTAACATGGCCAAATGGAATTTTTTAATTGGTTTGAGGAGATGCCACATGTCTAAATTTTACTGGCTATAAGGGCAGTTAGAAAGGGTTCTCATTGGCTGGGGTGAACAGTGTCTGCTCACCCCAAGCCAACAAAGATAACGCCTTTCAGCGTAAAAATGAGAGACATAAACAACATAATAGATAACAACAAATTAAAATTCTCTATATTACAATGTTGGTTAAAGCCGAATTGGGAGCGGGAATTGAAATTAATGTAAAATAAAAATTATAAAATTAAATGTTAATAATAATATTTAAAACAAAAAATTCTATATAGTATTAAATTACAAATTCAATAAGATATTAAGTTGTATATAAATTATTTAAAATGTAAAACTTAAAAATATAATTTTAGTAGCTTTATGAAGTGATATTTATGCCTGTCATGATCATAATTTTTTTGAAGTTTTAGTTCTTTATGTGGTTATCCATTGAGAAAAATTAAAAGACTGAAAATTAAAATTATGAGGTTTTTTCTTGTTTTAATATAGACATAAAAAGTTATGATAAGATGTCCCCTCCTAAAGTTTGACAATTATTGTTTTTTTTTACTAAGCTTCCACCTATCACAATGAGGCTAATTGCCTAGATTTAACATTATGAGAGGTTATGACCAATGGAGAAATTTGTATTGAGGTTTTTATATTTACTAATATTTGCACAACATTACCACATTTTGCAAACTAGGAATAACTCTCAAGGCCTTTATTGTTGGTTGTGTTATATTCTTTCCATGACTAGTCATGCGCGGGGGGGTAAAGGAGTAGCCCCCCCGTACGTTATGATAGGTAGGGGGTGAGGGGTCACAGGGGGGTTGGTAGCCCCACCTTTTGGGGTCCGGGGCAGTGCCCCGATGAAAATTTTTGGTTCTTAATTTCTATGGGCGATCCATGCCCATGGTTTTGTGTATCGTTTTGCACATGGTTTTGGGGTACGATGGTTTTCGGCCCCTGGTATTTTATAGATCCTGTCAAGGGAACTACGGTTATGTTCTAATCCAGGGTTAATGGATTGGGGTTTATGTATGCTTCGGCATGTATATATATGTGTTGTAACACTAAAAGGAATATATGAAAAATCAAGCTGGTCGTCTCGATTTTGGATCCAGGGGAAAATATCTGTGTTTATTTGTTTTATGTTTTAAGATTCATTTTTAGATAATTTCTGTACAAGGTTAAAACCTACATTTGGTATCAGAGTTGTTTCAGCTTCAAGGGGACGCCTTTGCTGTTAAGGGTTTCTTTTCTTGGGCCTAAGGTAGACCCTATTCAGTGAGAGATTTGCAGGATCGATTCTTGTATTGAAAGAAGATGGTGAGCGGCGGGAATATAGAGATAGAGAAAGTTAACGGTCAGAGTTTTGAGTTGTGGAAGCTCAAGATGGAGGATTTTCTAGTGGATAAATATCAGTGGATCACGGTAGATCCAGGTACTAAACCAACAGCAATGTCAGATGAAGACTGGAAGAAGCTGGATCGGAAGGCAAAGAGCACAATACATTTGTGTGTCTCAGATTCAATATTGTTGAATGTATCTAGGGAAGCTACGGTGAAGACCTTGTGGGAAAAGCTAGGGACTTTGTACGAATCTAAGTCTCTGATGAATAAATTTCTCCTGTGGAAAAAATAGTATAACCTAAGGATGAAGGATGGAGACTCAGTGACAGAGCATCAGAACGCCTTCAATATTGTGGTAATCCAGCTATCATCTGTTGATATTAAAATCTTAGATGAAGATAAGTGCATCAGTTTGTTGTGTTCTCTACCAGATTCGTGGGACAGTCTGGTTATTGCAATAGGTAGCAATACAACTACCTTGAATTTTGATGACATTGTTTTAGCCTTGCTGTCGGAGGAAATGAGATGGAGAAATATGAAGGGCCATAATGGAGATGCCTTATCTGTACGAGGAAGGTCCGAAAACAGAAACAATAATAAGGTTTTGAGTGGGAGATCTAAATCTAGAGGGAGATCTAAATATCCTGGAAAGTTTGTAAAGGTGTGCTGGAAATGCGGAAAGGAAGGGCACTACAAAAAGGACTGCAGATCTAAATCTCCTGAGAAAGGAAAGGGATCTGATGATGCTCCTTCTGCAAAGGAAAAAACCACCTCGGATGAAGGTGGGGATGTGTATTTGGCTTATTCTTTAAATACACATGTAGATCATGAGTCATGGTTGATTGACTCCGGTGCATCATTTCACTTCACTCCCCATAGGGAGTGGTTCTGCGAGTATGAGAAATATGATGGCAATGATGTCTTCTTAGGGGATGATAGGAAGGCCAGAATCCTCAGACGTGGAAAATTAAAGCTGAAGTTGAAAGGTGGAAGGATTAAAACACTTGCTGGTGTTTTTCACATTCCTGCATTGGCCAGAAATCTGATTTCTGTAAGAAAGATGGATAATGTAAGTGTAAAAACAATGTTCAAGAAATATACCTGTAAGATGGTTCGGGGAGCACTGGTATTAACGTGGGGAGTTCGGATTGGAACTCTGTACAAGCTTCAGGGAAGAACTATTATTGATGGGTGCAACAATTCTGTGGTTCCTGAAAGTGGAGCGGAAAGCCTAGCAGTCTCTGGATAAAATACCATGTTATGGCATCAAAGGCTTGGACATATTGGAGAAAAGGGCCTTCAAATACTGCATGGAAATGGTATGGTAGAAGTTATGTCTAAGTGCTCTCTAGATTTTTATTTCTGTGAACATTGTGTATATTTGAAGTAGAATGGGTGAGTTTTCCTTATGGTGCTAAGAGGGTGAACAAGATATTAGAGCTTGTGCATAGTGATGTGTTTGGACCTGTGTCAGTTCCATCACTGGGTAAGTCTGCGTACTATGTTTCATTCATAGATGACTTCTCAAGGAATACATGGATATATTTCTTGAGGAAGAAATCTAAAGTCTTTGAAAGATTTAAAGAATTTAAGGCTCTAGTGGAAAACCAGACAGAGAAGAAGATAAAGGTGTTAAGGACAGATAATGGTGGGGAGTTCTGCAAGAAGGAATTTGAAGAGTTCTGTAAGAAGTGTGGTATAGCACGACAGAAGACTAATCTATACACACCTCAGAAAAATGGAGTCACAGAAAGAATGAATAGAACGCTGATGGAAAAGGCAAGAAGCATGCTCAGTGGTATCGGGTTATGACAAGAATTCTAGGCAGAGGCAGTGGAGACTGCATGTTACTTGGTTAACAGATCACCTTCATCAGCGTTGGAGGATAAGACTCCAAATGAGGTATGGACTAGTAAGAAACCCTCTCTTTCACTTTTGAGGGTATTTTGATGTGATTCATATGTACATTTTCCAAAGGAGAAAAGGACCAAGTTGGATAATAAATCTGAAAGGTTCATCTTTATTGGGTATAAGGATGGTTTAAAGGGTTACAAGCTTTGGAACCCGGAAATAAGGAAGGTTGTGTACAGCCGAGATGTGGTGTTTAGAGAGGTAAAAGATGTTGTTAAACATGAATTCCTACCAAAGGAACCTGAGAAGATAGATTTTGAGCTAAAGGAGGATGAATTAGGGTCTATATCAGAAGAAGACTCAGAAGAGGAAGAGCCACAAACTCCAGCTATGATAATATAAGTTCGGGAAAGAAGACAACCAGAAAGGTACAGTCCATCTGCTTTCTGTTCAAGTTTTTCCTTAACTATAACTGATGATGATCCTCGAACTGTTAGGGAGGCAGTAGATTCAAAGGATCGAAAACTCTGGAAGGAGGCCATGGTTGATGAAATGGCATCCTTACATAAAAATGAGGCATGGGATTTGGTGGAGTTTCCGGCTGGAAGGAAGCCGATCGGGATCAAATGGGTGTTTAAGAAGAAGATGAATGTAGAAGGCAAGCTGGAGAAGTACAAAGCTCAGTTGGTAGTAAAAGATTATTCCCAGGTGTCGGGAATTGATTTTGGTGATATTTTTTCTCCTGTTGCCAAAGTTACTTCTATTATATTACTTTTATCTGTTGCTGCTGCATTTGATTTTGAGATAGAACAGATGGATGTGAAGACATCTTTTCTTCACATGGATCTAGAGAGGAGATCTACATGAAACAATTTGAAGGCTTTATGGTGAAGGGGAAGAAATAACTTTTATGCAGGTTAAAGAAGTCTCTGTATGAGTTAAAGCAGTCATCAAGCATGTGGTATCAGAAATCTGATACCTATATACAAGGACTTGGCTTCACCAAATGCAAGGAGGATCAATGTGTTTGTTTTAAATTAATTGGTGACTGTGTTATTTATTTGGTCTTGTATGTGGATGATATGTTATTGATTGGAAATGACAAAGAAACTATCCAATATTTGAAGACCCAATTGTTCTCCAAATTCGACATGAAGGATCTTGGTGTTGCAAACTATATTTTGGGCATGGAAATTAAGAGAGATCAGGCAAAGAGGAAGCTTTGGTTAAACCAAAGGAAGTATTTCGAGACTATATTGCAGAGGTTCAATATGCAAGATAGTAAACCGGTAAATGTTCCTATTCCTGTAGGTGTAAAGCTGTCTACTGAACAGTGTCCCAAGACACAAGAAGAAGAGGAGGATATGTCCCATGTTCCATATGCAAGTGCAGTGGGTAGCCTGATGTATGCAATGGTCTATACTAGACCGGACATTTCACATGCAATGGGAGTATTGAGCAGGTTTATGTCAAACCAAGGGAAGGAGAATTACACAGCAGTGAAGCGGGTTTTCAGATATTTGCGTGGCACTAGTGATTATGGCTTGTGCTACTAGGGAAGACCAATATTGGAAAGAGTGTTGGAAATTCGTGGTTTTTTTGATGCAGTCTGGGCTGGAGATCTGGACCAAAGAAGATCTACAAGTGGGTATGTGTTTAGCCTATTTGGAGGTGCAATCAGTTGTATGAATAAAAGACAGTCTGTAGTGGCTCTTTCAACTACAAAGGCACAATACATGGTAGCCACTCATGCAAGCAAGGAAGTAGTTTGGTTGCAGAGATTGTGTTCAAGTATGGGGTTGGTGTAGCGAGCTATAAGGAGAGACTGTGATAGCCAAAGTGCAATTTTCTTTGCTAAGAACCCTAATTATCATTCAAATACAAAGCACATTAATGTTCAATATCACTTTGTGAGAGATATGGTTGAGGCTAAAAGGGTGTTGCTGGTAAAGGTGGACACTTTGAAGAATGTTGCAAATACATTGACGAAATCTGTGAGCACTCAGAATTTCGCTTGGTGTAGAGAAACAATGGGTGTTGCAAAGTTGGGCTAATGACTAAGCTCTCCTGTGGCCCCCTGCGGAAAGAAAATAACAAGTGGGAGAATGTTGGGTGTGTTATATTCTTTCCATGAATAGTCACGTGTGGGGGGGTGATAGTTCCCCCTATACGTTGCGTCGGGCAGAGAAGGGGGGTCACAGGGGGGGCGGCAGCCCCCTTGTTGAGGTCCGGGGAAGCGCCCTGGGAAAATTTTTTTGGACATTATTTTACCATGGGCTGACCTGCCCACGGTTTTGTGCATGTGTTTGCACATGGTTTTGGGGCATGCTAGTTTTCTACCCCTGGTATTTTGTAGATCCAGTCAAGGGAACTACGGCTACGTTCTAATCCAAGGTTAATGGATTAGGGTTTATGTATGCTTCAACATGTATATATATGTGTTGTAACACTAAAAGGAATATATGAAAAATCAAGCTGGTCGTCTCGATTTGGGACCCAAGGGAAAATCTCTGTGTTTATCTATTTTATGTTTTCTGCTCTCGTTATTGTTTATTTTCTATTTTAAGATTCGTTTGTAGATCATTTTTGTATAGGGTTAAAACCTACATTTACCAATGGACATGATAAGGGTTGTAGACTAGGAATATGGGCACCATTATTATTCTTTTCATGATAAGAATTAGTATGAGGGAAGGTCAAAAAGACTTTTATTTCTAAACTGAAGCTTCTAATGCTCAAGGGCCATGAATTTGGCATTGAACAACCACATCGATCTTCTCTAAATAATCTTAGAAATATATGGGATATCAATTACATTAGGAATTTTTTCACACCATGTATAGGATTTAAGGAATATACCATTGGTAGGGGAGGTAAACAAGGGCATTAGGCCTTACAAGAAGCTTCTTATTGTCAAGGGCAATGAGCTAGACTTAAAAACCACATAGATCGTTTTTAAAGAATCCTTGGTCTTAAGTTGGGATATGGGCACCATAGGATTTTCTCACCAGATATTGGAGTTAATGTCTATGTTATGGTTAGGAGAGGAAACAAATTGCCTTGGTCCCTAAATTAATATTTCTCATGCTCAATTTCCATGAACATGACCTCTAGCTAGGAATATGGGCATTTAGTATGTTTTTCATAATAATAATGGGTCCCATGGCCTTTACTATGGCCAAAGAAGGACATTAAAGTAAAGGGACTTAAGTCTTAAATAATCATTTGTCATTGAAAAAGCTTCAAACCACCACATAAATTATATTCTATAAGGGATATCCATTGGCCTCTAGAAGGGATGTGTCTACCAGTCAAAGGTTTTTCACACTATGGTTGGGTCTTGGAGCCTCATCATTAGACCTGAATGAAATTAGGAGCCTTTGAATTCACATATGATGATTACAAGTGTAGGTTTGGTCAAAATAGGAACATCATAAGGGGCTTAGGCCTTATTTGAATATTTGATAATTAAGCTTTGGAAGTATTTCTCAAATAATAACATGTAACCTCTATAGGGGATCTTAGGAATCTATGGGGGATATTTAGTGTCATTGGGTAGTTTTACATAGTAAGAATGGGTCTTAGGCTTGTACTATTGCAAAGGGATGAAAATAATGGCCTCAATCCCAAAATGAAACTTCTTTGGCTCACATTGCGTGAAAAATACCATAAATAACAATATAAATAATCTTTGAAGTATTTTAGGCCTCCATCTAGGATAAGGGTTCCATTATGAGGTTTTCCACATCATATATGGGAGTTAGGTCTTATATCTTGGCCAAGGAATGAAAAAGGGCATTATGCCTGAAACAAGTCTTTCTCATATTTAATGTCCTTGAACATAATATTAGAATGGAAATATGGGAACAACTAGTATGTTTTACATAATAATGATGAGTTCTATTTCCTCTATGATGGATATGGAAGGATAAAAAGATACTTAGTCCCTAAACAAAACTTCTTTCGTTCAAGGGACGTGAAGGCCTCAAACGACCACACATATCCTATCTAAGATATGTATAGACTTTAGGTGTGATATGGGTGCTATTTGAAGGTTTTTTGTGACATATTTAGGTCTTGGGGCCTTTAAGTTTGGCCAGGTGCTATTTGAAGGTTTTTTGTGTCATATTTAGGTCTTGGGGCCTTTAAGTTTAGCCTTAATATCATTAGGAGTCCTTTTTCACCATGTATGGAACTTGGGCCTTAACCATTGTCAAGGAAGGATCATAAGGTGCTTGGGTCATATTTGAATCTTCCCATCATCAATACTCTTGAACAAGTATTATAATTACTACACGAAACATCTCTAGGGGATATTTGGCCTATATGGGGGATATTTGTCACCATGGGTATGGTTTACATGATACGAATGGGTCTTGGGGAATGTACTATCTTGAGGGCAGGAGAAAAGAGGGCCTTAGGCCCTAAATAAAGCTTCTTGAGTTCAAGGAACATGAATTAACCCCCAAACAACCACATAGATACTCTCTAAGGGATATTCAAATTTCAACATGGATATGGGAGCCATGGCATGTTATTCTACATAATTAAAGAGCCACAATAATTGTAGTATGTATGGTTTTCTAATAATAGTGTGTGCACATTCTAATAATGTGAATGCATTATTAGAGTTCGTGAACATTTTTTTAATGCAATATGTATCTATAGAATAATATGGCTTTAGAGTAAACTTCTAGATTTATATCAATTTACCATGTATAAATCAGCATACTTTGAATTCAAATTAATGAAATCATTTTCGATGAATCTAGTGCAATAATCAAACATGGTATGTAGCAACGCCACAAAAAACCCATAACAAATAGTGTGTCCACAATTAAAAATTACTAACCTAAATGACTAATTCATATACTTTTTGTAGTTGTTATTTGGTCATATTTTTATTCTTGGACTATAATAGTCATTTACGTTAATCATTATTAATTTTGTCACTTATTATATAGTCATATATTTTAATCCTAGACTAAATTAGTCATTTAAGTTAGTCGTTTTTAGTCTAGTCACTTATTATCTAGTCGTATAGTTTATTCCTAGACTAAATTAGTCATTTAAGTTAGTTGTTTTTAGTTTAGCCACTTATTATCTAGTCATATATTTTATTCCTAGACTAAATTAGTTGTTTAAGTTAGTCATTTTTAGTTCGGTCACTTAAAATTGCTTAATTTTAGTAGTAATTCACTTGAAATAATTGCAGTGACTAACTTTTTTAGTCACCTGGTCACTAATTTCATCATTTTCTACTAGTGATAGGTGTCATCATTCAAAGGTCTAATATAGCTTGGAAAAGGCCCACCCACATCAATGATGCCTCGATAGACAATCCCTAACCAATATGGAGACAAGACCCCTCTAGATCCCAAAGCTTTAGACTGAGAGGTAATGACGTGAAAATGTCAGGGAGTAAAGAATGTCTGGTGAGAAGGATTAATTACTGATAGGATAGTTAGGTGAAGTCAAAATATTCCGGCCACCCAAAATCCCCGGAAAAACATAAAATGGTCGGAAAAATGAGAAAGATGAGCAGATATCCAGGCTACTAGTGACAACAACAGCAACATACACACCCTGAGCGCTTCCACCACCTGCAGCAACACTGGATACCAAAGTCTTTACACCCCACCCCACTGCAACGCACTACATTCTTTTTGGAAGAAGATTATGCGAATACATAGATTGGCTTTCTCAACGTGCTAAATCACTTATTTATTTTGTCATGTAATCAAATATAAATCCTGTGGAATATGTTGGACATCCAATATCACCCATTGTAAATTTCTTAATATGTTTAATATTAAAAAATATGTGTGCATTCAATTTGTTGTTGGTTTATTGAAATTTAACCATAATTATTATGTTTAAATTCAATTTGTTGTTGTTTTATTGAAATTTCAGTGTCAATGGCTTGATGCATGCAATCAACTTGAACCAAAATTCTAAGGTTAATAGAAGCATATCCCCGTTTTATTTACCATCCTTTTATTGTTGTTAGTGCTATTTTTTTGGTTTATTATCCTTTTTATTATAACTAAATTGTATTTTTCATTATTTTTTTATATTTATAATAATATCATTTTTTCCACATTTTTATTTATTTATTATTACTATTATAATAAATTTATATTTTAATTATTTTTATAATTTCATTATATTATATTAATTTGTATTTTAACTATTTTTATATTTATAATAATATAATATTTATTTTTAAAAAAATGTTTTTAAAAAAAAATTATTACTTATTTTATTTTAATCTCTTCAATTTATTTAAAAAAAAAAATCCCATCTCATTATAGTTGTGTCTATTCTATTTCTAGAATCAATAAGTATTTTGCTCAATTCCTAATTTGAAATCCAATTTTTTTTTCAAGAGTAGTGTTGTTATTTCTATTTCTTATTTCTAAAATTTAGATAACCATATCACAAAAAATGAAAACCATTTTTAAAGTATATAAAACCAATAAATATATAATCAACTCAACCAAAGATAAATTTTAACCTATGCTAAACCAAGGGGTTTAAAAAATTCCCTACAATTACAACATGTCATATTTTGAAAAAAATAGGCAAATAAATGAAAACCCAGCTTAAAGAGCATATTTCTGGCAATTGGCACGACCTCATTTCTAAATCAACTATAGCCAAACATTTCACAATTCTAAAAACTTTATATGTATCGACCAAGCCAAAATCCTAGCTTCTCAACTTATTAATCCTCTTGCATCTTATATAAGGCTCTTGAAATCAAGAAAACCCCCATTAATTCCAATTGTGAAGATGACTATAAACTCAATCAATATTGGAAACCTGCCATCCATTTCCTAGTCAACAATCTTCCTTCATTTCCCACCCTACTCCATTCATTTCTATCTAAATCTTGTAATCCAATTGTTCCTCACCATTCTTAGATTCCATGTTTTTATTCCTCATAGCTTCTCATTTTCACTTTCGTTTGCACTTTTCTATTTCTTTCTTTCATTCCTCCTAATAACTTACTTTCTAAGTTTTTTAGTTGTTGTAATGTTCTTGTGTCTCTCTCTAAATTATTTTTTCTTTTATAATCTCAACTTCCCATCCTATATATTGATGATCATTTTCCTTATCCTCTTTTTTTTAAATTCTTGTGAATTGGTGAAATCAACAACTAGGGTAGGATCATATTCATGTGATATAGGGTCAATTCCATCCACTACCACTATAACCTAGAGGCATGCCCACGAGGCCCAATCATGACACAAAGTTAAACCAACAACAGCACAATGAATTCCTTTAAACTGCACTCTAACGCTAACTGATCTACACATATGCTTAACATTTTTCTCATATGTACTTCTTTATAAATATCTTTACATTGACAATATATTTTCAATCATTCTTCCATCTTTTTTTTCTTTGACGATGAGTGGAGTGTCCATTTGAAACATAGGATGATTAAAAAATACAACATAGATCAACCCAAAAAAATAGCTCAAGCATTATGACAAATTATGAAAACCTTCACACTCAGATTTGATTTCATATATAAATTTTTTGGTTTATTGTTTCATAAAAAAGCTATAGTTTAAACCTTTTAAGAATTTGATTTTTTTTTTTGTGTTGCTCAAAGTAATGGAAAGGGAAACATAAACTGACATTTTTTTTTGCTAAAACAAAAAATCCAATGAGAAATATTTTGGATCTATAAAATTGAAAATACAAATTGTTAATATTGCATTAGGTCATAGTAAAGGTACTTAACGATGTGAAATCCAATTTTGCATTGAAAATAATGATTATAACAATCCAAAATTGTAATTTCAACAAATATTTTATGACAAGATTTTAGTGATGGAAAACTAGAAAAAGAAAGTTACATGTCATATGCCAAGAGGGAAAATATGGGATTAGTAATAGAATGATGTGAATATAACAGGTTGCATACCAGAGAGGGAAGAGATGGAATTAGTAATATAAGAAGGGACATATCTTACCCAAGCCATTTCCTCTCAGCATACCTCGAGATCTTAGACGTATCTTCAATTTTCAAAATGATAACTTTGAAATATTTTCAATAATGATGTATGAAATATCGATAGGATTACTTCATTAAGGTTTTCAATCTATGCATACGCTTTGATAGAAATTCTTGCATAAACTCTTCTTTCAATGAAACAAGGAAAGTCCCCACTCTTAGCTTTGCTTCTTAATTAAGTTTCTTTGTAGATAAGAGGTGATTAAGGTTCACGGAAATGATGGCCCTTCAAAACTAGAATAATCTTAAGAGAGATGGGGTAGAGGATTATAAGAAGGAAAAAACAAATTCGAGGATTAATATTGTTTCTAACCCTTGCCTCAAAACAACCTATGAACACCCTTGAAAGCAAGTAGGTCCCATCAACAACATAAAATAAGGAATATAGGAGAATAATAGAGATGAGAAAGTTGATTGTGTTATACTTAAGCCTCCCAATCCTTGAAAGAATAATTTTAATGATGCTAGCTATGAGGGGCATTTCATTTCTAGATTTCCAAGGAAAGCCATTTAATATATCATTTCTTTGGAAAATATATTTAGAGGGAAAGTAAGGGATTTTGGTAAGGAAGACGACAGGTTCATCATTAATGCCCATATACATGTTCCTTTCTTGCACCTCTACCATATTTTAAACAATCTAGTAGTTTTTGGTTAGAGGACACACAAAGAGATGGTGCTAGCTAGGGGAGGGATAGGAAAGCCATGAATTTGATACCCTTGAACAATATTAGAGATCACAGAGGCCATTCAAAGTATTATAGTCATCTTTAATAGTTTAAAAAATGGTGCTATTGATGATAATACAAAGGAACCCATCATTACCAATTAATAAGCATTTCTTGTTGTTGATTTATCTTATAGTAACTTGTTATACTATGTTCTAAAACTATTTTTCTATGTTGTTTAAGGTTTGCACTTTACACATTCCTATAAATGGATTATGGATACTTCTGATATTTGCAATTTTACTACCTTTCATAGGTATAATAATAACTAATTATCTTATTATGACTTCACGACTTAGAATTATCTCCACATGATCCATTTCATTTTATATCAAATTTCATTATCAAGGGTTTTTATTTTATTTTTAAAAAAGAAAACTTAATCTTTGATTGGATATAGAAAATATTATATCTACGAGTGGCTTGATCAAACTTATGCTAATCATACACTACTTGATAATTGTACTTCTATTGCATTTTTATTATAAGTTGGTTTCATTTATTAAAAAAATATCATGTATCTTTAAAAATAAAATATATAAATATTAGTTTTGTATAACAATATCCAGTTTATATATATATTCCAATGAAAAATTTCAAATAATTATATTTATATAAATAAAATTACATTGTCAAATGTTAGATAGAATTCTTGATAACTAAAGCTACATGATAGACTTCTTTATATTAAAACAAAATTTCAAAACTAATGTCAAATTCTAGATCTTTTTGAAAGGTTTAATAAGGAGAATCTCCCATACACAAATTAATTCATTCATTCCTCCAATGAAGGGACCTTAACTATTAAAAAATTATGAAAACATAAAATCAATGATCAGGTATATATGTAGAAGAATGTCCTTAATTTCCATCAAACACTTCCTACGTTCCTTCGTTTATCTCTATACCTTCCTTGGATAATCCACGTGCTATCTTGTTTATGTTCATATAAACATGTGTAAAATAAATATGAGTGAAGGTTGACTATCTTGTTTATGTTCCTATAAACATGTGTAAAATAAATATGAGTGAAGTTTGAATATAAGGTTAAAGCATCAAGAAATGGAGGTTGAAGAAGTTTCTCAAGGTAAAATCTCTTTTTATCCACTAAAATCTGGATTTGCGTAGCACCATATTCTTATATCAGCATGAGCACTAATTTGAAATATATTAGCTAAAAAGAAAATTCTAATTCAAACTTTTAAAGTAACATTGTAGCCAAAGGATAGATACATTATTCCCTAAGTCTTACTTTCATGAGAAGTTACCAAAGAGACACTAATCTATAAAATATTCATTGAACCATTCATATATATATATATATTTTGTGAAGATTAATTTGTCTTGGATTCCTAGATTTATTAAATAATTATTTTTCCACCTACAAATAAAATTTATGAAGTATAGAAAATAGAGATGAACGAAAAAGTGAACACTCAAAAATCATAATTACACAAGATATGCACTAGGAAACCTTTATGAGGGAAAACCAGCTGGAAGGTGAGGCTCCTCTGCTCTCTCTTTCTTTGAATGGAAATACATACAAGTATAAATGACTGAGACTTATGGCTCATGGGGTGCTACTGAACAAAAACCCACTATATTATTTTTCTCTCTCTATCCACTTATATCTACTATACTTATTTATAGAAATTAATTCATCCAATAGAATGGAACCCCTTTTCCTCTTAATGGCTGGTTTATAACATAGTCTGGTAGTCTACTAGTGGCTAAATTTGACTCCTTCAACACTTAATTATAATAAAAATATTGACCCTTCTAAAGTATTATCCATCATGTTTACATAGATATCTCCTTTTCCATGAGTAATGTGGCTTATTGTTGAAAAATGTAGCAAGAAATTCTTAATTTGATTTTTCTTTAGTCAAATTGAGGAAATTTGAAATTCCAGATGAACAAACAAATTAGAGTAGTTAAATGAGGTGACATGGAACTTGTCACTCATTTAACTAAGTTAATTCGATTTAGGGTCATGAGTTCAATTGTATGTAGTGATTCCTATATTTTAGGAGGATAGGTTGAGTTAATTTCAATTGTAATTAGTTAAACTAGTTCTAAATGTTAATAGAACTAGTGGGTGGTCAGTTAAGTAGTGGTACACCACTCTAACTCAAAGATCATCTAGTTAACTAATCAATCAACTAAAAATTAGCAAATGCATGCAAAGAATACTAGTTTCCCAACTATATTGGAATTTCCAAGGCAATATACAGTTAATTATATACTAGATTGAGTGTATAGCTATTGTATTGGTCAAGTGATCAACCCAGAGGAATTGTGCAAGAAACAAGGGGGGGATTCCTAAAGAATGGAAGCCTATTTCCTCAGGAATTGCACAGGGAAATAGGAACTCAAATGGAGGCTATAATTGACTAAGTCTGGGTCAGAACTTTTGAGTGAGCAGAGAGACAGGTTATTCACTTGCAGGGCATGCTCAGTTGAGCAAAGAAATTGTAATACATCTCTATTCATCAGATTAATGCAAGCATACATTGAAGTTTTTAACCGTTTTCTTTCCCCGGGAAAAATATTATTTGCATGTATTTTATTTCTCATTACATGTATGAGATTTTTGTTCTAAATTGTGAATTACTTTCCACAAAGTGATGGAGTAGGTTTGTGTCTTATGATTTTGATTAAAATTTCACTATCAATTCCAAATCCACACATAATCTCTACATGGTATCAGAGCAGGACTCACATTAGAGCATGAATTTTGAAGTTGTTTCTTAGTAGTTTCGAATTTGTAGTTTAGTGTAGCGGGATCTCTTCAAAGTTGGGAAGATGAGCTTCAATGGGTTCAGTCTAGAGTGTGCCTTGGAAGGAATCTATAATTTCATCGCATGGAAGGATCACATGGAGGTGCTATTGGATGAAAATGGCTTGCTATAATACATCAAGACAGATGTTTCAAAACCGGGATCAACTGATGCCGAGAACCTAGCTCAGTGGAAGAAATATGTAGCTAGAGATATAAGGATCATCCTGGAGGGTGTTAGAGACCACATAGTCTTGAAACTACATGGAAAATATACTCCCATTTCTATGTGGAAGACCCTCAATGATCTATTCGGAAATATATGAAGCCAAGAAACTTGAACTAATGAACAAATTGAGGATTGTAGACAAAGGGTATGAGGCAATCTTCAGAGACGGGAAGGCCTACCTTAATCATATTGCCTCATATCAAATCAAGCAATTTGGTGTCAGGATTGAGAGCCTCTACACATTAGAGGAAGATTCATGCACAGCTTTGAGGAGCAAGGAAAGGATTATATATGTTTTGGTTGAGAGGGATCATGGCTTAGCTATCAAGAGGGAACCTTAGCCAGTTGGAAGTTGGGTTGACTAGGACGATGATGATGAAGTGGACCAGTGAGAGACCTCCTGTAAGAGGAGTGTTTGAGCTAAGTGGGCAGAAGTATCTCCAATTGTGAGGTCGGGAAATGTGAAGCCCTAGTCCGAGAATTGCAAATTTTTTGGCAGGGCCCATTGAGGTGTTCTCCTCATGGATCATTACCTTACTATAGGGGCCCATAGTATTCAGTAGCAAGAGGATCAGTTTCAGTGATATACTGATGAGTGTAGAGGATTGTTGACAGTAGAGCAAGAGGCTCAGTAGCAAAGTTATAAACAACACAATTTTCGTAGTAGACAATTACAGATTGATTCAATTTTTTTATATAATGCTTCTTAGTTACAGATTTTATAGTTGTAACATCAAAAATGAGAGATGTTTCATGCAGTACATTCCACAGGTGCATGATAGGGGTGGTTGATAATAAATTTCTTGCTGAGATGAGTGTTGAAAAATGTAGCAAGAAATTGTTAATTCGATTTTGTCTTAGTCAAATTGAGGAAATTCGAAATTCCACATCAACAGACAACTTGGACTAGTTAACTGAGGTGACATGGCACTTGTCTCTCAGTTAAATTTGTTAATTTGAGTAAGGGGAATGAAGTCTAGTTGCATGCAGTTATTCCTAAATTTTAGGATCCTAGGTTGAGTTAATTTCAATTGTAATCATTTAAACTAGTTCTAATTGTTAATAGAACTAGTGGGTGGTCATTTAAGTAGTGGGACATCATTCATCTAATTAACTGATTAGTCAGCTAATAGTTAGCTCATGCATGCAAAGAATACTAGTTTCCCAGATGTGGTGAGTTTCCAAGGTAGTTTACAATTAATTATATACTAGATTGATTGTATAGTTGTTGTATTGGTGAGGTGATCAACCCAAAGGAATTGCCCAAGAAAATAGGGGGAAATTCCTAATGAATAGGAGCCAATTTTCTCAAGAATTGTGCAAGGAAATAGGGGCTCAAGGCTCAATCAAAGGTTGAAATTGACTAAGTTTGGGTCAGAGCTTCTCAATGAGTAGAGAGATAGGTTATTCACTTGCAGGGTGTGATTAGTTGAGCAAAGAAATTGTAATACATATCTATTCATAAAATTAATGCAAGCATGAATTAGAGTTTTTAGTATTTTTCTTTCCATGGGAAAAATACTATTTGCATGTGTGTGATTTCTTATTGCATGTTTGAGATTTTTGTTCTAAATTGTGAATTACTTTCCATAGAGCAATATAGTAGGTTTGTATCTTGTGATTTTGATTAAAACTTCATGAGAAGTTGAAAATCTACACAAAATTTCTACACTTACATGGCATCCTCTCGAATCATGATGGTGAAAAAAGGTACACCATAGGAAAGGTATATGAGTGTAAAATATTTGTATGACAAGAACATAAAATTTGTAAAAACTTGTGTGAAACATATAGAAGTATAGGTGTAGTTGGTTTTTATAGCTTTCTCCACCATATGTGGGCACACAACAGAAAGTCTAGGTAAGAAATTATTTATATTTGGAATTTTATTTTGAAAATTTGTTTAAATTTGTGAATGTTATATGAAGTACTTGTGGAAAGTAATTACTCCGGAGGCATTATATTTGTTGGAGTGGGGTGAACAAACACTGTTCACCCCACCCAATCAAAACTCTTTCTCATCGCTCTTCTATCGAGTAAAAAATTTACAAGTGTAACCGTCCTCAATTTCTCCACCGTCTTTGGATGAGTTCCTGGCCACCCTCTATTTCTCCATCATCTTTCTTACACTGAAATTTTGTCGTCATCCATAAATTTCTTTGTTATTCCATAAGAATCCAAGTGCTGCAAGAATGTGTGTGCTTCCACGGGAGGGATCCAGACATCATGAGGGTTCATTTTAGATTTCCATGTAGTAGAAATTTTTAGAGCATATTTTTTCGCTTTCGATGATACCTCGTCCAGCAAAAAAACATAGGCAAGGGACTCCAAGAGAAAATCACACACATATCTCTGCGCATCAAGGCTCATAGGTGGTTCACCCTCATAATCGGTTGGATAAAAATCATCCAGTGTCTGTAAAACCAACTTTGGGCGAGGCTTCACATCATGTTTTAAGGCCAACGTCTTTTTAGGGTTTTCAATGCTCTCTTTAGCAGGGGATTTTTCTTCTAGGTCTTATTAGCGCTTCCAGCATTCCTTTCTGCAGTGGATTTTTTCTCTATGGTCTCATTGGGGCTTCTAGTGGTCGTTTATGCTGCAGATTGGTAAGATGCTGCCATACTGGCACTTCCTGAATTTCTAATTTTATTTGATGTTAAATTATATAATAATTGAACAAATGTTGCTGAAGATGTTTGGTTAGTTATTTATATTAGGCAACTTAAAACCATCTACATATTTTTTTCATGTAACAGCACCATTTGCACAAGCAGATCTTAGGATATCATGTTTGACCCTTATAAGATTTGAATTTGGGCAATTTGATGGTAGAAATTCCACATTGACATTTGACCTATGCGTGATGATTCAAAGTCTAGCCTGTATGAAAGGAATTTGTTTTTAGAAATTATGTCTAGCCACAAGTTTTCCAACCTGCTCCTTGACTTGGTGCATTTTCTAATTCCTTGTGGGAAAATTTAAAGGTCACAATGAAGAATTGGTTTTACAAAATGCAGGACTAAGAAAAGGGAAAAATATGTATATTATGTCCATAAATGGTGAAATGATGACAATGGGCCATCGTGTCACCAGTTATAAAGAACTTTATTCTCATGAAACTTTCCAGTTACCATACAGGACACATTCCACATTCTTCAAGCGTAACAACATTTGAAAATTAGCTGTAACTTGTAGAAATGTGCAATTTCTGGGTAGCATTACAAAGCCGAAATATTGAGCCTTGTCATGTAGCTTCTTCTGAAGATAGTTTGAAAATACATGTTCTGTAGGTTATTGAGAAGCTATTTTTCTTCCCAACTAGTATTCTATAGTTATTTCATATTCTAATTCCATTTAATAATTTGTCTCTTCTTATCCTAACATGCAGGTGGATAGTCACTCACTGTTTAATTCAACTAGATGCTTTTACATTGTGAGGAAGGATGGAACGAGAATAGATTTCTCGTATTTGAAGTGTTTAAAGTCACTCGTAGAAAATGAATTTCCTAATTCTGCAAAGGCTTTCATAGAAAGGTATCTGTCACAGAGGAAATAGGAGCAGTGATCACACAACAATCCTTTTGGAGGTTTGAAAACTAGAGTTTCGATTTATTTGCTACCTGAAATATCAAAGGGCGTTAATACCATGGATTAGATTAAATATCAGAGGGTGTTCATATCATAGGTACTCTTTTGTTCTCGTATAAACATGAGTGATTGAAATTATGAGGCTTCAATATTTCAGTCATGAGAGAGAAAGTAGGGGAAGGATCGGGAAGCTTTTTTTTAAGTTTGATATGTTTATGGCAGATGAGACTTGAGATTTAATCTCTCTTTAATTCTGATTGTTATATTTTTGTCTCTTTTATAGTTCCATGGAATGCTTTCCATGTCTTATGCACAATGAAATGTTTTTTTGTATTGAAACATTAATTTATAATTTAATAGGTTAAATTATTTATCATATAAATAATGCTTATATATTTATTATTGTAATTTTTAAATATAATATCTATATATATGAGATTGTGGATTTAAAATATTTAAAAATGTATTTTTAAATATAAAACACTCGATCTTGGTAGATTAGATAAATGAAATTGGTTCAACTTAATAAAATAAAATATTTAATAATATTATATATATTTTCAAGCATATATTTAAATAGAAAGTAAGAATTTTGAGCTTTATGAAGTTGTAATAAATTATAATTCATTTAAATTTATTTTAAATATTAAAAGTAATTATATTTAAGTAATGGGAATTTTTTTAATTTCTCATTTTCTTGCAATCTGAAATAAAGATGGATATACATTATTTATAATCATGTATTAATAACAAAGATAGACCACAACTTGAGTGGGCTTAATGGGTAAGAGCATGTGTTTCCTCCTAAGAGGTCACATGTTCAAAAATAGAGGGGGTAGACTATGTATGCCTTTATAGACTTAGCAGTGCCACTGGTTGTTTTATGGAGTTGTAATAAACTACAATTTATATATAACAGAATTAGGTTGGTTTTATATACTTTTTTGTGACATGGGGTTGATTCCAACTATTACCACTATAACGTTTAGGTGGCGACCATTCGGCTTTATGACTCACATGCGCCAACTAGTTAAATCAAGTTGCTTGGCCTTGACCTTGCCCTCACTCGTGAACCTTCCTGCATTATATCAGATATCTAGGCGTAGCTCAACAACTGAAAGACTCCTCCATCTTCAGGTTCCCCGACCATGCCTCTGCCATGGCCTACATCAATGAATTCCAGCAACAACTCTCTTCACTGCACATGGCGACTCTTTCCCCGACCTTGGTTCCCCAATGCCTCAACGACACATTAAAGTTTATGTCCAGCCCTACTCTATGCGATGGCATACATACTAAAAGGGATTGGATTGATCAGTTGGGTTTAACTACAATTGATTCCTCCTGTAAGGGGGATCTCTCTGACTTACTTGTTTGTAGTTTATGCGTTAATGACATTGAGCACATCACCAACAGATTAGTCCAAATGAATAAAAATGCCATCGAGATTACCAGTCACCCATGCTTCGACTTTGTAGTTTGATATGCTGCCAAAGTGAATGAATTGGGGCCAAAGAACCCAAAAACCGCTTCCTGTGTAATTAGATTTCCCTTTCTCCTACCCAAATCGAATAATAGCAAACGTCTGGTTTTAATCTCCACATCAGCGGGAGTTGTGGTGGTCGTTTCTCTTTCGACATTTGTGAGTATTTATCTTTTGAGGGCGAGGATGAGCCGCGATTCCACACAGAGGGAGTTCGTAAGGAGGAACAGAGACATTTTGCGGGCAACCGTGAAACCTACAACGAGCTTGGTATGGTTCAACATAGAAGAGATCAAGGTTGCGACCCAAAATTTCAGCCATGACAACCTCATCAGTCAAGGGGGTTTCAGGACTGTGTATAGGGGAACGCTTCCCAACGGGTAGCCGATGGCCGTGAAGAGCATCAGAAACTTCTCTGCCGAAGGGGATGCAGAATTATTAAATGAAGTGGAGATAATCAACCATATCAGGCATCAGAATCTGGTTGTTTTGAGGGGTTGTGGCGTTGCCAGTGATGACAATGTCGGGCACCAACGGTTTCTGATTTATGATTACATTCACAATGGAAGTCTAGATGAGTATCTCCTTGGAAGAAAGTCGAAGGATCCTAGGGACTGCGAAAGGTTTAGATTCACAGCAGTGTCCAGCCACTGATTTATCACAAAGACATCAAACCATCTCACATTCTGCTGAATGACGATATGACTTCCCTTGTGTCAGACTTCGGCCTTGCAAAAATAATGAATAAATTAGTAAAGGGAGAATCGCATATCACAACTAAAATTGTAGGAATGCATGACTACTTAGCCCCCAAAAAGAGTGATGTATATAACAGGTTTGAATACTTAGTTTGGACATTTATTTGGAGCATTTTAAGACCTAGAGCATGTTGGGATTCAACAAGAAGATCCTAGTGAAAATTATGCACCTACACTAGGATGGAGCCTCAGGCTATGTTTAGGTGGAAGTCTATTTTTAGAATGCATGAGAAAATTCTATTTATAGATGGTGAGAAAATTCTATTTATAGATGATGTTATATTTTTAGATGTATGTGCAAGTTCTATTTATAGACCGCATGTCTATTTATAGATACATGTCGACTATTATTATCCCTTAATAATAGTTGGACAATAAACATTAATATATTCTCAATGAGCACTTGGAAATAGTTAACTGAAGTGGCAAATCAGTTAGCTATAGGAAATTTGAGTTCAAAGGTTTGTTTGTGGGACATGCAAGTGGACTTAGTTGTAACTGAGTGATTCGAAGTTGTAACAAAGTTGGATGTTTAGTTATGTGAGTTGTAAAGTAGTTTAACTCAGTTAAGTGAGTTAAAATCAGGTGTGCTAGTTGTAACTGAGTGATTCAAAGTTGTAACAGAGTTGGATGTGTAGTTATGTGAGTTTTAAAGTAGTTTAACTTAGTTAAGTGAGTTAAACTCAAGGGTGCTAGTTGTAACTAAAGATACGCTAGTGAGAGATAAGTGAATTAATTATTAATTAATTCACAATCAATGGTCTCACATGTAACTGAAGATTTACTATTGTTAACGACATGCATGTCAGATCCAGTGGAGACCCAGTTGAGATGTAGGTGAAAGAGACAGTTTGACTATCAGTTGTGACATTAGTGGGTGCACTCATGCAAACACACACACATTGGATGTGCCCATGAGGATTGTGCAGTCAAGGTAAGCAGGATTCCATTCATTCGGGGATTTCTATCAGCTGGGATTGCGTAGTGGAGGCAGTAAATTGGCGCATGTATTTGCAAATTTTTTTATGACAGTGTGAGAAGATTGTATATTGTACTGAGATCTCTTGGATTAGATTTTTGTATGATATCATTTCATGATCCATGATATATACATAATATATGATAGTGGGGTTTTTATCTTTATGTTTTCTGGGTAAAAACATATGTGTTATGTGTGATTGATCTTTTCTTCTTGATATTGCAATTGGCGATTGTGTTTTAAATTCCGCAAGATTTTTTGTAGAAGCGATTCTATATTTAACAGTGGCATATAATTGTTAAATCAGGAGAATCTAGGAAATAAATAATTGTATTAAAATTTCTACATGGTATTGGAGCATAGAAGATTGCAATTTTGAATCAGGAGCTAAGTTTGTTGGTGGAAACAATTTTAATTTGCAAGAAGATTTCTTGGTGCTACGGTTGAGTAAACATCGAAATGGCTTTCAATGGATTGTGGCTAGAGTATGCATGTGAGGGAATCTTGAACTACATTTCTTGGAAGGATAGGATGGAGGCGGTGCTCGAAGATAATGGCTTGAAGGAATTCATTGACAGTGATGTTCCTAAGCCCACTTTGACAAATGTTGCATTACTTGATGAATGGCAAAATAAAGTGGCAAAGGCGAGAAGGATTCTGTTGGAAGGTGTACAAGACCACATTGTATCAAGACTTCATGGGAAATCGACACAATATGCTATGTGGAAGGCTTTGACGGATATTTTCCAAAGCAGCAACAACCATAGGAAATTGGCGCTGAAATATAAACTTAGGAAGATCAAGATGGAAAAGGGCGACAATATTCCAAAGTATCTCACAAAGTTTGTCCAATGTCAGGATGAACTGCAGAGTGTGGGAATCATTGTTGCTGATGATGATTTGGTGAGCTTGGCTCTCTTGGGACTTCCTAAGAGTTGGCATAGTTATAAAGACTCTGTCAATGGACGGGAAAAACTACTGGATTTGGAACGACTGTGGTCAGATCTAGTGTAGGAAGATTTTAGGCGGAACACCAGAGATGCCTCTTCGTGAAAGCATGATGATGAAGAGGATTGCACTTTGGCTGCCAATGTAAGGAAAGGGAAGGGGAAGAAATTCCATTCAAAACCCGATTCTAAAGGAAAGAAGCTGGATTTGTCCAAGGTGATGTATTTTCACTATCACGAACATGGGCATCTCGCTACTAACTGTCCGCAAAAGAAGAAGAACTAGAAGGTTGCTGGAGCTGCAACTCATGAGGCTCTTGCCTCAGAATTTGAACTTGATTTCTCTTTGATCACATGCATGGTGTCAAGTGCATTGGTATCAGTGTGGTATTTGGATAGTGGCACTTCCTTCCACATGACGGGAGATAAGGAGATTTTTAGTGAATTGGAGGAGAAAGATCTCCAAATGCATATAGATATGGGCGACGATGGACAATACAGTGCGACTACCATTGGTACCATTACCTTTGAGAGGGAATCAGGTAAACCATTTCAATTGAAAAATGCTATGCATGTTCCAAGTCTGAAGAAAAACTTGGTCTCAGTCGCAATGTTGGAGGACAGAGGCTATGACGTTGTTTTCAGCGATGGAAAAGCTTTCCTACGACATAAAACAATGGGTCAGGCCAAGAGGATAGGGATTCGAGTTAAGAATCTCTACAAGCTAGAGGTATATGGTTGTGCTGCCATGATGGGCAAGGCAGAAAAAGTGGTGAGTCGGGATGAGGGTGAATTATGGCATAGGTGATAGGGCCATCTTCATCATGGAGCCTTGAAAGTCATGCAGCAAATATCTACTGGACTTCCAATGGGAACACTTGCTTAGTTATATCAGTGCAAGGGTTGCACCATGGGGAAGCATGTAAATTCCACCTTTCATGAAAAGGAGAATTGTGCTTCAGTGATCCTAGAGAGAGTTCAAACAGATGTGTGTGGACCATTCTCGATTGCTTCAACAAAAAAACATAAGTATTATGTTATTTTTGTTGATGAATTTTCTCATAAATGTTGGATCTTCTTCATGCAGAACAAGGATCAAACATTCTCAAAGTTATGTGAGTTGAAGGCATTGGTGGAGAAAGAGTCAGGGAAGAAAGTGAAGGCTCTGAGGAGCAATAATGGTGTTGAATACATATCTAATGAATTCAAATAATTCTGTAACAAAGAAGGAATTCTAAGAGAACTCATAACGCCTCATAACCCGCAACAAAATGGGGTTGCGGAGAGGAAGAAAACAACGATTGTGGGTGCAGCATGAGCGATGTTGCATGATCGGGGCCTACCAATGAATTTGTGGGCGAAAGCATGCAACACTACGGTTTTTGTGCAAAACCATTGCCCTCATAGATTAGTTGGCATGAGTACACCTGAAGAAGCTTTCATTGGTAAGAAACCAGATGTTTCTCACTTTTAGATTTTTGGCTCATATTTTTATGTGCATCTGACCAAGAACACTAGGAAGAAGCTAGAGCCGACTGCTGAAGTTGGGATATTTGTGGGGTACACAAAAACACCCCATAATTATCGTGTGTATTTTCCTAATAGTAAGATGATTGTTATGTGACGGGATATAAAATTCGATGAGGGGAAAGCCATGTGGTTGTCGCTTGAGAGGGGACTAGACTTGCATGCAAAGGAGGAACTGTTGGTTCCCAAAGATGAGTCTCTAGATGTGTATCAGCCACAGGAGGAGGTTCATGGAGTGGAGGAGTCCACTCATGCAGAGCCAAACATCAAAACTGGCAAAAGGCATACCACAGAAGTTGATAGGCTGAGACGATGTTGCATAGAATGTAGCAGCCCCTACTTCACAGCGCACAAAAAGACAGTCTCCTGACCGATTTACTAGATACATGGCTCTCATGAGAATATGTATTATGACTGAGCCATCTTCCTTTCAGGAAAAAATGCAGGAGCCCACATGGGTAGATGCAATGGTGGAGGATTATGACTCCTTTGTAAAAAATAGTGCTTGGGAAATTGTTCGAAGGCCAGTTGATAAATCAGTGGTAGGTTTGAGATGGATCTACAAGGTAAAGCAAGCTGCTAATGGGAGTGTTGAGAAATACAAGGTCAGATTTGTGGCCCGAGGCTTCTCA
The DNA here is from genome assembly GCA_034641835.2 of Pinus albicaulis. NCBI lineage: Eukaryota > Viridiplantae > Streptophyta > Pinopsida > Pinales > Pinaceae > Pinus > Pinus albicaulis. Next base: position 834,998,922 of record CM076571.1, read on the forward strand.
CAGATCGAGGGGATTGATTATGAAGAAACCTTTGCAACTGTCGCAAGGTATTCTTCCATAAGGACCATCCTTACTCTCTCAGCGCAGATGGGTTGGCGCATTCATCAGATGGATGTGAAGACTGCGTTTCTCAATGGGATCATTGAGGAAGAGGTGTATATAGAGAAGCCTGAAGGATTTGATATCTTCAGCATCGAGTCGCATGTGTGTCAGCTCAAAAGAGTGTTGTGTGGGCTAAAGCAAGCACCTCGTGCTTGGTACACTCGAATAGACAACTATTTCACCAGACTTGGCTTCACCAAGAGTGAGATGGATGCAAACCTATATCAAATTGTGGTGGAGGGTAATAATTTAATCATTGTTCTTTATGTTGATGATTTAATACTGACTGGTAATGAGCAACTAATACACTCATGCAAGGAGGACCTTGTAAAGGAGTTCGAGATGAAGGATGTGGGCCTCATTCATTATTTCCTTGGATTGGAAATATGGCAGCGAGATGGTGAAATTTTTGTGTCTCAAGGCAATAATGCAAGGGAGACAGTGGTTAAGTTTCACATGGAGGTTTGAAAACCCATGGATACTCCTCTTCCAGGAAACTGGAGGAAAGAGGACGCTACATCTGGAGAGGTAGTGGATGCTGCTATCTATTGAAATTTAGTGGGTTCACTAATGTATTTAGTGAATACGATACTAGACATATGCTATGCGGTTAACCAGCTAAGTCAAGCGATGGTTAAGCCTACTAAGCTCTTTTGGAAGGCGGGCAAGCATGTCCTGAGATACCTGAGGAACACATCTGAGTATGGATTATGGTACATATAGACGGATGAGGTGAAGTTTCATGGCTTCACGAATGCAGATTGCATGGGAAACCCAATGGATAGAAATAGGACATTAGGGGGGATATTTAGTATTGGATCTACAGTTGTTTCTTGGTACAACAGGAAGCAAAGATCTATGGCACTCAGTTCAACGGAAGCGGAATACATGGCAGCGAGTCAGGCTGCATGTGAGGCTATCTGGATGAGAAAGATCTTGGTTGGTTTTTTTGGTTCTCATTTATATCCAACAGTGACTCATTGTGATAATCAGAGTTGCATTAAACTCTCGATTTATCCTGTGTTTCATGATAGATCTAAGCATATAGATATTCGGTATCACCATATCAAATTTTTTGTGCAACAGAAGATCATGTTGCTTCAATACATTCGTATGGAAGATCAAGATGCAGATATTTTGATGAAGGCACTCACCAAGAGAAAATTTGAATACCATAGAGACAGGATTGGGGTGAAGGCTAATCCCTTTCTTGTTGAGAGGGAGTGTTGAGATTCAACAAGAAGATCCTACTAGAAATTATACACCTACATTAGGATGGAGCCTTAGGATATTTTTAGGTGGAAGTATATTTTTAGAATGCATGAACAAATTCTATTTATAGATGATGTCTATTTATAGATGGTGAGAAAATTCTATTTATAGATGATGTTATATTTTTAGATGTATGTGTGAGTTCTATTTATAGACCGCATGTCTATTTATAGATGCATGTCGACTATTATTATCCCTTAATAATAATTGGACAATAAACATTAATATATTCTCAATGCGCACTTGGAAATAGTTAACTGAAGTGGAAAATTAGTTAGCTATAGGAAATTCGAGTTCAAAGGTTGGTTGGTGGGACATGCAAGTGGAATTAATTGTAACTGAGTGATCCAATTGTGTAATAGAGTTGGATGTGTAGTTATGTGAGTTGTAAAGTAGTTTAATTTAGTTAAGTGAGTTAAACTCAGGTGTGCTAGTTGTAACTGAAGATACATTAGTGAGAGATCAGTGAATTAATTATTCAATAACTCACAATTAGTGGTCTCACATGCAACTGAATTTTTACTAATGTAAAATATATGCATGTCAGATCCAGTGGATACCAAGTTGAGATGTAGGTGAAAGGGATAGTTTGACTATCATTTGTGACATTAGTGGGTGCATTCATGCAACGACACACACATTGGATGTGCCCATGATGATTGCGCAGTCAAGGCAAGCAGGATTCCATTCATTCAGGAATTGCTATTAGCTAGGATTGTGCAGTGGAGGCAGGCTGTTTAGAAGTAGTAAATTGGCGCATGTGGTTGCCAATTTTTGTATGACAGTGTGAGACGATTGTATATTGTACTGAGATCTCTTGGATTAGAGTTTTGCATGAGATTGTTTCATGATCCATGATATATACATAATATATGATAGTGGGGTTTTCAGCTTTATGCTTTCTCGGTAAAAACATTTGTGTTATGTGTGATTGATCTTTTCTTCTTGATATTGCAATTGGCGATCATGTTTTAAATTTCACAATATTTTTTGTAGAAGCGATTATGTATTTAATAGTGGCATATAATTGTTAGATTAGGATAATCCAGGCAATACATAATTGTATTAAAATTTCTATGGAGCAACCTCCTTAGAGCAACTATTGAAGGATCTTCGATACCATCATTACTATGCCATTATTCTGGGATAATTATATTAGTGTTAATTTATGTTAGTGTAACTTTATTTTTAAATTTAACCTCCTATTAAATTCTTTAAAAGATATATAGAAACTAAAATTTCCATATATTTCACTTAATTATTGTTTTCCCCACTCCCTGGTGTTACTTTGCACCTCTCGGTGCAAATGCTAGTTAATTATATTTGGATTTTATGTGACAAATATGAACAACTATGAAAGTCTTTAATCACTTATAATTATAACATAAAATTTAAGTGAATTCTATGAGATTAAATTAGTCACCATAAGGATGCAATTAGCTTTAAAAACTCTCCACCACAACATTATGTCCTGGCTAATGTAATTCCTAAAATTTCTCCCCACCATACAATGTTAGGGATTTGTCAAATTTTTATTGAAAATAAATTCTTTGGCACATTACCTAATTGCAAAATTTCGAAGTGTCATGGTAAATGGTCATATATTGCGCATGTCTTACCCATAAAATCTGCCAAAATTGAAAGTGTCATGGTAAATGGTCATATATTGCGGTTGTCTTACCCAGAAAATATGCTAAAATTGAAAGTGTCGTGGTAAATGGCTGTATATTGCAGCTGTCTTACCTAGAAATTCCAAAATTAATGGCCTTATATTGCATTTGACTTACATGGAAAATATGCCAAAATTTATGGCAACATATATGGCTTATATGGCTTATTAATGAGGTCAAATTGTATATGCTTATCATTAGATATGCTCATTTACATGAATGAGTCTATATATTGGGAAATATGTATAGTGATTTTTTGGATATGCATTAATTCCAACGAAATCACCCGACATCATTAAATGCAGAAGATGTCTCGAAGTTTCTAGATAGATCGTCTAACTTCCTGAAGAATTTATCTCCACCAACAACAAGCCTCGAGAAGCTTCTTCTATGTGTATAAATATATGTTTCTTGCAATACAAAATTAAATTTTTTGTGTGATAATTTGAATTCTCTGATATGGTATTAGAGCCTACGGTTGGGAGGCTGGAATCAATGTGAGTCTTCAAGTTTGAAGGAGTTTGTTGTTGTGGAAATCAAGTCTGCAGTGTGAGTGCTAAGTTGTGTGGAGAGCATTGGCTTGGCATGAGAAATTGCTGTCGAAGAGCCATGTGGAGAAGTCTACCTTTGCGGAGTTATTTCAAAGAGAAATTGCAGTGTTCTTGCATTGCAGAGTGGTTACGATGTTGAGAAATCACTGGGAAATATTTGTTGCAAGGGGAGCCATTGTAAACCAGGGCACAGAGTTTGCTTTTGGAGTTTTATTTTGGGTGTCCAGTAGACAAAATTTTGAAGGAATTCATGAAGGAAGACTTTTCTGCATTTTAGCTCCTGTGGAAAGAGTGGTTGTTGAAAAAGATCCAAAGGAAAAATGTATATTTCCTTGAAGATAACTACATTCACTGTGATGTTTTTTTCTTTTCTTTTCTATTGATGGTGCTAATATTTTAATGGTTCTTATATGTATTTTTTTCCTTAACCTCTTATGAAAAATCCGATGCTAAAATCATGTAATGAATAAACTCTAATGGTGTTTCATCAAGTTCGAGCTAAGTGAAAAGAAAACAGAGTAAATTTTGGTTATAAGTAAAAAGTAAAAATAAACTTGTGGTAAAATGTTTTGAGATTGGGCTCCTAATTTCATGGAAGTTTATAATTAAATGAAAAGTGGTGTGTGGTATTGATTAGTGATTGGACTTTTTTAGATTGGTTCTTTCACTGATAAAGCAAGTGTGGAGTGGTGAACTAAAAGTTTTTTGTGTGTTAAAATAAATCAAAAGAAGGGGAAAGAGCCATATTGTCCAAGGAGTGTCTTTTGAGTTGTGAAGCTTAATATAAGTTTATGACTTGTGCTTGAGGTGTTATTATTTGTGATTAAGGAGTTATTAAATTTATTGATTAATAAGTTGTCATTAATTAAGGAGTAAGTAAATCAGCCATTAAAGTTACTGCTTTATATGTTTAGAGACATGGCTAATATATTAGTAGAGTCTTATCTATCTGATTCTAATAAGTTGGATGGTGAAAATTATGCAAATTGGAATTTTAAGTTGTAGACTTTGATGGAACGTCACAATATATGGATGATTTTTTTTGGAGATGAATTGAAGCCAGAACCTCCTCAAACTATAGCTGTTGCAATTCAAGATTGGCAACGACGAGAAAACAAAGAAAAGGTGTTGTTACAGATGTCTGTTAAGGACAATAGTATCCCACGCATTAGGGAGTGAAAAACATCCAAAGAGACATGGGACACTCTCAAACATTTGTATGAGACAAAGACTACAAATTGAATATTTTATTTAAAGAGCAAGCTTCTTTCAATTAAGATAGAAGAAAATGAAAATATCAGTAATTTTATTTCTAGAATTAAAGACCTAAAAGATAAATTAGGTGACATTGGTGAAACAATATCTAGTACAGACTTGGTTACTGTGACATTAAATGGAATGTTGGATGAGTATCAAATTTTTATCACTGGTCTTGCAGCTAGAGAGAAGGCTCTTACATTTGATGAATTGGCATGTATACTTATGCAAGAAGAAGAGCGAAGAAGAAGCCTTAATCATAAATCTCCCAATTCAAATTTAGCATTGATGGCTAAAGGGAAGCAAGCCTTCAAAGGAAAACAATGAGAGAAAAATAAAGCCAAAAGGCCACAGGTAAAATCATTTCAAGGTACACCTTCACCAAGGTCATATGTCAAATCAAGTAGAGATGATGTATGTTACTATTGTGGAAAACCTGACGATTTTGCTAAGAATTTCTTCAAAAGAAGATCTAATTTATTTAAACAAAGAAGGCATACAAAAAAATATGTTGATAGAGATGAGGCAATCAGTCATGAATTTAACAATCTTCAATTATTTGTGTCCAATGTTGCTTTATTAGTAGGAACTGATGATGATAATGCTTTTTTTATAGATTCTGGTGCATCAATCCACATGTCATGCAAAAAATCTTGTTTTGATACTTATCATGAAGTTAATAATGGTGCACACATCTATTTAGGAGACAATACATCACATGAAATTAAAGGATATGGTGATATAAGTGTTACTATGCCTAATGGACAAGAAAAACAAATTCAAAATGTGGTGTATGTTCCAGGATAAAAGAAGAACTTAATTTTTGTCTCTACTATTACAGATCAACATTTGAAAGTTGAATTTGTGAAATCACATTGTTTGGTAAAGGATGTGCAGGACAACTACAAGGTTGTTGTAAAAGGAATAAGATTTTGGGGATTATAAAAGTTGGATTTGACAAAGAATAGGCATCAAGCTTTCGCATCTATTAGCCACCTATAAAAATTTGTCATACCAAATGGTGGCTAAATATTTTTTAGCCTTCAAGAGATAGTTTCCTCTGAAAACCTATCATCTTTTGAAGTCTTATGATGTTCTTTTCTCTTTGAGTTAATCTTCACTGCTGTTCCATTATTACTCCTAAGATATCTATTGTTTACCAAAACAAAAACTCCTCATGAGGCTCCATTTTCCATCATTTTCACTCCTCCTTTAACTCATAAAAACAATTCCATTTTCATCCTTATTTCCTTCATAAAAACCCTCCATAAAATTTCATCTAACCTTATAAATCATCCAAAACCCTTTTAAAACCCTATGTCCCCCTTTCATTTGGTTTTAAAACCCTTTTTCTCCCTTACAAAAACCCTCAAAATCCACAGAAAAACGTTCATTTTGGCCTAAAAATCCCATTTTTCAGCTTAAGGCCTTAAGCCCCTTTCGGCCTTAGCCCTAGCCCCTTTCCACATATGACCCACACTGTGACTGAGCGTGAAGCACTCATCGCATCGCAGTCGCAATTCCCTTTATCCTTTCCCTTTCCCTCCTCCGATGTTGATCCCCCGATTTAATCTCAGATGTCGAATCTGTTGAGTCCCAAACTTGCATCTTTCCTATACACCTTTCTAGACTTTTTCCATTTACCTGGACCTCCTAAGTCATCAGCATCATTGCATATTAATCATAAAAGAGAATTTAAAGTGGTTTTTAACTATGTTTTGTGTCTACTGTTTGAATTAGATTTTTGCTCATTGAGCTGCAGAATCTTGTCACTTTTTGCAACTGCTTCAACTTTCCACAGCCATTTTGTTAAATTCTATATTGCAGGTGTCTTCAGGAAAATCAAGCCATATGGGCAAGTTGGAAATGATATGGACATGGAACGAGTCCTACTGGCTCAGTCAAATTCACCAAAGAAGGCCCTGGTCAAAGGTAGTCAAGCGGTGGTCAACCTAAGAGTCCTATGATGACAGAACTCCATTTTTCACCACGTGAAGACTTGCGTGGCTGTTCCTAAATCTCAGGGGAAATATCAACACTTGTGGACTGCTCCATAAGCTGAATCCAACGGCCACCCTCCATAGATTTAATCTTCACGGCAGCCATAATGCTAAATTTCTGGACGTGGTTGTTCACGTGTCTTTTATCAGCGTAGATTGTAGGAAATTAGTTATGTCATCCTTTGTTATAAATAATGCGTTCTCATACGCATAGTAGCTAGCTTCTGTAATGTAATTTTGCTGAAAAGAAAGCCCACTGTGGCGTGACATTATTTCCTTGTTATGACTACATTTTGAATATATGAGAAGACTCTGTTCATAAACATAATTTGTGGTTGATAGCTGTTGCCCGAGGATTGTGCAGAGGGCCCCTGCACATGCCGAGGTTTTGTTTATTGCTGTATAGTTTCATGCTTTATTTCCTTACGTTCATTATGCCATAGTTATTCACGTGTATATATTACATCTCTTATGGTATTAACGCTTTATTTCTGTCCATAGTTTTTCATGCTTTATACTGCTGTTAACTGATCAGTGTCTTTGTTCCAGATTACAATAGGCAGCTCAGGCATTTGCACATAGTTTTAAAATGACTAATGACATGGAATCAGTCTTGTCCTTCTGCTGATTTATTTTTCTTAGCTTTTAATTCCAACACTGTTTTATTTATTTCAGTTTTGTACATTTGCTTTATTAGTTAGATTAGATATTAAATTACTCATGTCATTATCAATTACCTCCGAAAACCATAGCAAGACTAATGGTGAGGGATTGAAGTATGAGTGTGTAATTTGATATTAGTTTATTTTTCTGCAAATTAGATATCAGATTGCTCAAGTTGTTTATGATTACCTCCGAAAGCCACAACGAGACTAATGGTGAGGGGTCAGAATATGAGTTGATGTAATTTGATTTTAGCTTTACTTTGCTTGCAATTCTTGGATTTCTTTGAGCACAGTTTCTTTTGTATTTAGACAGCAGCAAGGGTAATGGGTTTTATGATCAATAGTTCACTGTTTGTTTGACTAGTATAGTGGCACATTTTCATTTTCTTTTAGGAATTAATTTTGTCATTGCATGTTTTAAAACCCTTTTGAAGTTTGAAGTTTAGGAAATCATTATAAAGGACATCATTTCCTTGAACATTTATATCCATACTTGTCTTTTAGAATTTCCATCTCACATTAGGAAACCAACCAAGATAAAAACCCCCAAGATAAATAAAAAAAAAACCAAAAACGACAAAAAGTAAGAGATAGGTTATCTTGCACATATAGTGCGCCACACTTCGTCAGCTTACGAATCCCGGATTGAAAAATTAATGTAGCAATTTAGGACACACTAAATTGACCAAACATTTTGGCACCGTTGCCGGGGAAGTGTAACTAGGTAGCCAATTTCTTAAAAAAAAAAAAACAATAAAAAGAAGGGAAAACTTGATAACTTCTTGAAGTATGCTCTCCTCTTGCACCTAGTGTGATCTGGAGGATCAGAAAAGAGAGTTATTGGTTCAATAATTTCTTAAGTATGCTCTCTTCTTGCACCTAGTGTGACCTAGAAGATCAGAAAGAGAATTATTAGCCCAACTTAAAAATAAAAAATGACATGCATAGAGCAAGAGATTCTAGGGGAAGGTTTATAGCTAGAGCCAAGAGTTTGATTTTCACAACTCCATCTTCTTCAAGGCATAGACAAGATTCACCACCACTACCCCTAGCCTTAAGATTCTTGGAATTCAAGGAGCAGCTGAATTAGAGGATTCTCCTACACCATCTACCAAATCTCATTTAGAAGAAGACCCTTTCTTTACTTCTATAGGAGAGTATATTGTAATTAAAGAACAAGAATCACCTAAAGAAGAAAAGGAAGAAACTCTCTCTCATCCTCCCTTGATAGAAGAACCAGAGGACTCTGAGGAATTTGAAGAAACTATCATGACAGAGGAAGTAGTAGATGGATTCAGAGGTAAAGGTAGAGGTAGAGGATGAGGAAATAATGGAGGCAACAATGGTGGAGGTGGAGGTAATAGGGACGGAGAAAACTCGTTTGGATTCCCTATAGTTGATGAGGAAACTCATACAACGATGAAAAACATCTCACCATCTGTCCTCCCCAAATTTTATGGATTGCGAAGTGAGGATCCTGAAACATTTCTGTTTGAGTTTGAAGTCGTGTGCTGAACCTATGACTATATGGAAGACTCTCAAAAACTCAAACTGTTTCCTTCAACATTGAAGGGAGCCGCTTTGAAATGGTTCATGGGATTAGTCGCCCAATATATTAGGACTTGGAATGATATGAAAAAAACATTTTTGGATAGATACCTGGACTATTGCATGCCCACCAATCACAAGGATGAGGTATTCAAAATGGTACAAAAAGAAGATGAAAATTTGGAGGATTTACTTGAAAGATTTCAATACAACTTAAAAAGAGAAAAGATGAGCAACTTAGATAAGGAAACTTTGAAAGCCCTTTTATTTAAAGCCATCAAAGATGAATGGATAGATATTTGAAACATGATGGGGAAAGGAGACATTTATCAACTTCCACTTCATGACATAACAGAACTATGTGTCCATCTCTCAAGGGGAAAATCTAAAATGGGAAAAGGGCCTAGAGATCCTTCTCTTATCAAGGCAAACAAATCTGCAACTGGATCAGTAAGTAGGGCAGAGATTGGCAATATGCTTGATGAATTCAAAACTAATATCTTAGGGAGCCTTAGTGAACAACTAGACACCCTTAAAATTCAAAACAAGCAGAAAGCAGAAATTGATGCTGTAGCCATCTTTTGTCCAAAATGTAGGAAGAAACATGCTTTAAGGGAATGTCCCTTGGATGCAAAAGTTGTAGAAACATGTATGATTTTCTCAGAGAATCATGAGACCAAGGATTGTCCTTCAATTCCTGGACTCAAAGCTGTCTTTCAAGAAGATCCAAATTCAGTAGAATCTCTCTGTTTTGTTGCAAGAAGACCTTGGAAGGGGCAACAAACTCAAGGGTTTAGCAACCTTATGAATCTTCAACCCCCACCAAATTGGAATCCTTGGCAACAACCTTGGCCCCAACCTCAAAATTCATATCAGTCATGGGTACAAGGTATTCAAAATCCTTATGGGAGATTTGCTCAATTTTATCAATATCCTCCATCTTTTCAAAATCAACAAACTCCACAACTTCCAAACCCAAATCTACAACTTTCATTGCCATTTTCACAACAACAACCTTCTCAAAAAAATCCAAATTCTCAACTCATGCTTCCATTCCAACAAAATACAAATCAACTTCCATCTCAACCATTGCCAAATCCTAACAATAAAAATCCTCAGAATACTTACATGATAGAAGGGCAACAATTTCCTACCTATATGATTGTTCCTCTCAATGATGTACAACTTAGGTCTGGTAGAGTTTTAGAAAAAACTTCTATAGATGTCCAAGAGCAAGATACCTCTAAGGAGGACTCTCTTAAAGTCAATAAGGTTTCTGAGGAAGCATCTCTTCAAAACTCAAACATTCAAAAAGAGAAAGAAAAGTTAATCCCCACAACTCCTATAGTTGAGCAACCTGCATCTTCATCCACACCTCCTTTCCTTGAAAGATTACAAATTGATAAAGGGGTGGAAAAACAAATCTTGTTGCCTAACTATGATTTTCTAGATGAATTGAAGAATGTTTGTATCAATATTCCCTTGCTACAAGCCATTAGAGAGATTCCTATTCTAGCAAAAATAATAAAGGAGTTTAGTCTCAAAAGACCAGGAAGGAAACTAAGAGATACAAGAAGAATCCACCTGGTAGGAAAAATTGAAGATATCATGATGGGAAAAATTACCATGTAGAAGTATGTAGATCCAGGTAGTCCAATTGTCAAGACACATATAAATGGGATAGAAATTCCAAACACATTGATTGACTTAGGGGCTGCTATCAACATTATGAGTAGACAGACTATGGAACAGCTAAAAATTCCTAATCTTCTTTTTACACCTACTTTACCGCAACTTGCAGATCGATCAATTATCAAACCAGATGGTGTATTAGAATATATTTCAGTCTCCTTATATTCTTGGGAATATCCAGTAGATTTTATGATTTTGACTCCCAAGAGTAATCTAGGAGGGCACCCACTTATCTTAGGAAGACCTTGGCTAGCCACAGCCGATGCTTTCATTAGTTGTAGATCTGGGGATATGTACATTTCTAATGGTAATTCGACAAATAAATTCAATTTTTATCCTCCAACAAAAGCAATCACAGAACTAGGAGACAATGAATGGGTCGATGATGAAGACACTATACAACCTATCTTTACCATTTCTGAAGTCAGTGAGGATAGTCAAATTCTGAACACATTAGAAAATTTTGAGACATATTCAGAATATGACCCCACACAATTTCAGTTGGAATCTGAAATTGAATATTTATCATCAAGACAAATGTCTCTTTACTCTATGGAAGAGTTTGGTAGTTCTACCATTGATATTTTTCCAGGAAAAACATTGAATATCAACAAAAATTTGGAAAAATCACAACAGGAAGAACTAACCAAAATCTTGCAAAAACATTCTATTGCATTTACATTGGAGTATACTGATATGAAAGGTATTGATCCTAAGACTTGCATCCATCATATCTATATTGAGGAAAATAGTAGACCAATCAGAGAACCTCAGAGAAGGATGAATCCAAACCTTAGGGAGATAGTGAAAGAAGAGCTCCAAAAACTACTCAATGTAAAATTCATTTATCCAATTTCAGATAGACGATGGGTTTCGCCTTTCGTTATAGTACCTAAAAAGAATGGTAATTGGAGGGTATGCATTGATTACAGGGAATTGAACAAAGAAACTTTGAAGGATCACTTTCCTTTGCCCTTTATCGATCAGGTATTAGATACATTAGCAGGAAAAAAGTACTTTTCATTTTTGGATGGTTTTAGTGGCTATAATCAAATTCAGGTAGCACCTGAGGATCAAGATAAGACCACATTTACCTGTCCATGGGGGAATTTTTCCTATCGAGTGCTTCCTTTTGGGTTATGTAATGCACCCACAACATTCCAAAGAGCAGTACTAGGAATTTTTTCTGATCTAATCCATCATTGTGTAGAGGTTTATGTGGATGATTTTACAGTTTATGGTAATTCATTTGAAGAGGCATTATAAAATTTGGAAAAAGTCCTTATAAGATGTAAATAAACAAACCTTTCATTAAGCCATGAAAAATTCTTTATGATGTTTACTGAAGGTATTGTTTTGGGGCATCATATTTCAAGAGATGGGATTAAGGTTGATAGATCAAAAGTTGAAGTCATTTCCAAGTTGCCTATTCCAAATTGTCAAAGAGATGTTAGAATTTTTCTGGGATTTACTAGATACTATAGAAGATTTATAGAAAACTTCACTAAAATAGCATCTCCACTCTTCAAATTGCTTACAAAAGACTGTGAATTCAAATGGGATCCTGATTGTCAATCAGCCTTTGAAACTTTGAAAACAAGAATATCTGAAGCACATATCTTGAGAGGAACAAATTGGAAACTCCCTTTCCATATTTCTACAGATGCTTCAGATACAGCTCTAGGAGCTGTGTTGGGTCAAAAATATTTAGTCCCTTATTCCATTTACTATACCAGTAAAAATTTGACTCCCACTGAGTTGAACTATACTGTAACTGAAAAAAAGTTTTTAGCTGTTGTTCATGCAATCAATAAGTTTAGACATTATATAACAGGCTATGAAACTTTTATTCATACTGATCATTTTACGATTAGATATCTAATGAACAAACCTGTTACTAATGGTAGAGTGACAAGATGGCTCATACTTTTGCAGGAATTCAATATTATTGTGTTGGATAGACCAGGAAAACAAAATACAGTAGCTGATTTCTTGTCTAGGATTCAGAATACTAAAGAAGATTCTCCTGTAGAGGATAAGTTTCCTGATGAATACTTGTTTGCAGTAACTACTAAGACTCCTTGGTATGCAAATATTGCTAACTATTTGGTTACAGGGAAACTGCCTCCACATTTATTTCCAAGTGAAAGAAGAAAGATTATTCAGGAGAGTTCAAAATATTCATGGATTTCTAACGAATTGTTTAAAACAGGGCTAGATCTTGTGATCAGAAGATGTGTCAGGGAGGATGAAATGCCTGATATCCTCAAGGCATGTCATGATGAACCATGCGGCGGACACTTTGCTGACAAAAGGATAGCCTATAAAATCCTCTCTTTAGGATATTATTGGCCTTCCCTCTTCAAAGATGCAGAACAATATGTCAAAAGGTGTGACAGCTGCCAAAGAGTAGGGAAACCTACCCTTTCAAATGAAATGCCATTGCAACCACAGGTACTCATCGAACCCTTTGAAAAATGGGCTTTAGATTTCATTGGACCTATTAATCCACCATCTAAGCAAAAGAAGTATATATTGGTGTGTACTGATTATGTTACTAAATGGGTAGAAGCCAAAGCATTAGTGTCTACTACTGAAAATTCAGTTGTTAATTTTCTTTATGAGGATATTTTTACTTGCTTTGGTGTTCCAAGAGAAATTGTGACAGATCAAGGAAGCCAATTCACATCCAACCTGGTGGAGAAGTTGATGGAAGAATACAAAATCAAGCATAGAAGATCTACTCCTTACCATCCGCAAGCAAATGGTCAAGTGGAGTGTACAAACAAAGTTCTCGAAAGTATCATCACCAAAACTGTTCATCTACACAGAAGAGATTGGGCAGAAAGGCTTCCTGAAGCCTTGTGGGCCTACAGAACTACATGGAGAAATAGAACCGGACATTCTCCCTATGAACTTGTTTATGGGAAAGAAGTCCTGCTCCCCATTGAGTTCCAAGTCAAAACCTTCAAGATGGCAGTTCAGTTGGGGATAGATCTATCAGAAGCCCAAAATCATAGAATGGAGCAGTTGAATGAGCTAGATGAGATCAGACAAGAAGAAATTCTAAGAACTGATCTAGTTCAAAATCAAAGAGCTAAATGGCATGAAAAATACATCAAAGAGAAGAAGTTTCAAGAAGGAGATTGGGCATTGTTATTTGATTCCAAGTTTAAAGATTTTAAAGGAAAATTTCAGACTCATTGGCTTGGGCCATATGAGATTGACAAGATCTTTAGCAATGGAGCGGCAAGAATCAAGACCATTGATGAATCTCAAACTTCTCTTATTGTGAATGGCCATAGATTAAAGATCTATCATAAGCCACTCTCAAAAGAGGAATTTGTCAAAATGTTTCAAGATAATTCTATAATAAGGCTGGTGAAGAAGAATCCTTCTTCTCCACCAGCCTAGCCTTTGTTCTTTTCAGTTTCAAAAAAAAAAAAAATTGTATAAGCCTGAAAACCAATCACTAATTGGCAGTCTTATACAGAAAATGTAGGCTGAAAATTAGGAACACCTGACACCCTATATTTTCCAAAAAAAAAAAATCTCTTTCTCTCTCATTTCACAAGTTTTATGACAACCCACTCCATTCCATTCCACTTCATTCCACTCCACTTCATTTCATTTCACTCCATTTCATCTATTTCATTTCATTTCACCAATAAAAATTTTCTTTCATGACCATTTTCATTCATTCAGTTATCATTTATCCATCTCCATTCACCCAAATAATTGTTGTGTCAGTTTCCGCAGCTGACACCAGTTTCCGCAGCCAGAAGCAGTTTCTGCAGCCATCACTCTATTTTTCAAAAATTTACAGTCAGATGTTAGTTCAACAATCATGAAATCAAATGCAGGTATGAGGACATATTATGAAGACATGAGGCATTCAAAAGCATCAACGAGGAGCAAATTATTGAAGACTAATGAAAAATGGCAAGAATTCCAAGGTATGAGTAGAAATTTATTTCAAATGGAATTCAAGCACATTTTTACATAGTTATAAACCATAGCTCCATTATATGAAATGATTGCGTTTCTAACCCCATAGCTGTTCCATGATCTCTATACGATTCCCCCACAATCCTTGCATTCATTTTTAAATGGCCTCATAATCAAGCCTCCGGTCTTCACTCGTGTTCGGCTATACTTCGATACTCCACCTGTAATTAGGGAACGTAGTTGATTTGACTACGGCTTCTCTTAGCTGCACAAAATCCATAGCCGTTGCATAAACGTGCTTGCATCTACTCTGTGGCCACCCAATTTTAAATACTGCCAGATGCAATTTACTCCCCCTACTGTTCTATTGACCTCACGATTGCATTTCCACCACGCTCACATAAGCCTTCACCCCATTTTGTTCTTTGTTCCGCTTCATTCCGTGTACCTATTCTCTGATATCCGCTTACAGTCACTGGTCTCCTTCATAAACCCTGTTCATTTCCGCTAATTCAGCCGTCTTACCTCCGCTAAACCCTCCTCACGCAGATGAGTTTTAAAGAACAGAAGGAAGGATGGGTCAGTTGTTGAGGACAAAACCAGAGGGACCCAAATTTATGGAAGGATACCCATAAGTCAAAGACATATTGAAAAAGGCAAAATGGCTTCGGTTTATTCAAAACTTTAAAGGCTACAATAAGGAGGTAACAAAAACTTTTGCGAGGTCTTTCAATGATCTAGAGGTAGAAATTGGGGACCTCAAATTTACAGTGACTGAGGCATCCATAGCAGTAGCTACAGAACTCCCTCAAGAAGGTGAACGCTGGTTCAAGAACAATAGCATTGGCGAGGAAGCCTGGAGAGTGATCCTACGTAACCCAGGTATGGATGTCACCATTTTTAAAAAGGGAATTCCTATCCATGCTTTAAAAGAAGGGTGGGCCCGTTTACTATTGGTTATTCAAAAGTTTATCACTTGTGAGGGACGTTTTGGATCAATGTACATGTATCATACCCGACTGTTGATGAATTTCCTGGACAACCAGTCCCTCAATATGCCATAATTTTTACTAAATAGTTTGAAAAAGATGTCTGTAACCATCCAAAATCATCTGGGGGACGTAGAACCACATTTGTATCACCATGGTCTCATGAAAATCTTGATAGAAAAACAATTAAAGGAGAAAAAGGACACATGGGAGCAGTTTTTAATTAGAAATTTCTTTGAAGAACCCCAAGAAACCCCTGAAGGCAGTACATTAAAAAGAAGTAGAAGAAAGAAAACAAATGATAAAACTCAAAGCACTCCTACTAACACAGTTGAAAGAACTAGTAGAGAAGAAAGATTGTCTAAAAGGAGGAAGGAAAAGACTGAGGGTAAAAAGCC
Source organism: Pinus albicaulis (assembly GCA_034641835.2). Lineage (NCBI taxonomy): Eukaryota > Viridiplantae > Streptophyta > Pinopsida > Pinales > Pinaceae > Pinus > Pinus albicaulis. The sequence continues at coordinate 835,015,014 of CM076571.1, forward strand.
AACAAAATCAAAAGAGAAAAGAAGCATTGAGGCTGTGCATCAAACCCCTTCCTTAGAAGAATACCATCAAGTATTGTCTGAGAGACTAGTTCACCTTCAGGAACAGTCAGCTATGGCCAAAAAGAAAGGAAAAGAAAAACAGAAGGAAAAAGACAGTAGTCCACAGTATGTAAGAAGAAGTAGCAGGCTTAAAGGAAAGTGGAGGAAAGCACAAACAAAAGGACCCCATTTTATTGATTTGGGAGAAGGAACACCTGAACAAACTCCAACTGGCCGTAGTCCATCTCATTCTCATCCAAACGTTGAAACTAGTCCTCAAGATGTTGACATGAGTCCTTTTCTGCCAGATTTTGAAGTCAATTCTCCTCCACGGCATTTTGGGGACATCCCAAGGAAAACGACACCTGAGATAGATCCAAAATAGCAAGAGGTGTATGATTACATAGAATCCTTAGAAATAATAGCCATGGGTCCCAGCACTTCATCCACTCAGCCTCACACAGCACAAGAAGCCCTAGTCCAATCGTTGAAACAAGAAGTCTTTGAGTTGGAGGTTTTAAATAGACATATTAAAAATTAAAATGAAGCATTAAAGGAGCAAAGCAGATTGGACAAGATCATTCATGACAACACTATGCTACATATGGGACTGTGGCAGAAAAAGAACAGGAAATTGAAGAAGAAATGCAAGAAGATAAGTAGAGCACTGATTAATCTCAAATTCAGATGCTTGATGAAGAAGCCCAGGATGTTAGCAGCATGAAGAAAGAGGAGAAGAGGACTGGATGTACTGGCAGAGGTATCAGGGCATATGAATTGAAGGAGGATGATCAAAATTTTGGTTGCATGGGGACATGCAACACCTTCACAGTGGGGGTATGTTGAGTCCCAAACTTGCATCTTTCTTATACACCTTTCTAGACTTTTTCCATTTACCTGGACCTCCTAAGTCATCAACATCATTGCATATTAATCATAAAAGAGAATTTAAAGTGGTCTTTAACTATGTTTTGTGTCTGCTGTTTGAATTAGATTTTTGCTCATTGAGTTGTGGAATCTTGTCACTTTCCGTAGCCATTTTGTTAAAGTCTATATTGCAGGTGTCTTTAGGCAAATCAAGCCACATGGGCAAGTTGGAAATGATATGGACATGGACCGAGTCCTACTGGCTTAGTCTAATTCACCAAAGAAGGCCGTGGTAAAAGGTAGTCAAGCGGTGGTCAACCTAAGAGTCCTACGGTGACATAACTCCGTTTTTCACTACGTGAAGACTTGTGTGGCCGTTCCTAAATATCAGGGGACATATCAACACCTGTGGACTGCTCCATAAGCCGAATCCAACGGCCACCCTCCATAGATTTAATCTTCACGGCAACCATAATGCTAAATTTTTGGACGTGGTTGTTCACATGTCTTTTATCAGCGTAGATTGTAGGAAATTAGTTATGTCATCCTCTGTTATAAATAATGCGTTCTCATACGCATAGTAGCTAGCTTCTGTAATGTAATTTTGCTGAAAAGAAAGCCCACTGTGTCATGACATTATTTCCTTGTTATGACTGCATTTTGAATATATAAGAATACTTTGTTCATAAGCATAATTCGTGGTTGATATTTGTTGCCCGAGGATTGTGCAGAGGGCCCTTGCACACGCCGAGGTTTTGTTTATTGCTGTATAGTTTCATGATTTATTTCCTTACGTTCATTATGCCATAGTTATTCACGTGTATATATTACATCTCTTATGGTATTAATGCTTTATTTTTGTCCATAGTTTTTCATGCTTTATACTGCTGTTAACTGATCAGTGTCTTTGTTCCAGATTACAATAGGCAGCCCGGGCATTTGCACATATTTTTACAATGACTAATGACATGGAATCACTCTTGTCCTTCCGCTGATTTATTTTTCTTAGCTTGTAATTCCAGCACTGTTTTATTTATTTCAGTTTTGTACATTTTCTTTATTAGTTAGATTAGATATTAAATTACTCATGTCATTATCAGTTACCTCCGAAAACAATAGCGAGACTAATGGTGAGGGATTGAAGTATGAGTGTGTAGTTTGATATTAGTTTATTTTTCTGCAAATTAGATATCAGATTGCTCAAGTTGTTTATGATTACCTCCAAAAGCCATAGCGAGACTAGTGGTGAGGGGTCAGAATATGAGTTGATGTAATTTGATTTTAGCTTTACTTTTCTTGCAATTCTTGGATTTCTTTGAGCTTAGTTTCTTTTGTATTTAGACAACAGCAAGGGTAATGGGTTTCATGATCAATAGTTCACTGTTTGTTTGACTAGTATAGTGGCACATTTTCATTTTCTTTTAGGAATTAATTTTGTCATTGCATGTTTTAAAACCCTTTTGAAGTTTTAAGTTTAGGAAATCATTATAAAGGACATCATTGCCTTGAACATTTATATCCATACTTTTCTTTTAGAATTTCCATCTTAGGAAACCAACCAAGATAAAAACCCCCAAGATAAATAAAAAAACCAAAAACAACAAAAAGTAAGAGATAGGTTATCTTGCACATATAGTGCGCCACACTTCGTCAGCTTACGAATCTCGGATTGACAAATTAATGTAGCGATTTAGGACACACTAAATTGACCAAACAGAATCCACAATAACCGACGGCTAAGATTCAATCATGATCCGCTCATAGCCCTCTGAGATCACACCCGCCGATTCAATCCTGACCGTTGATCTCTGATACCGATCCCACGGCCAGCACTTAATCGCTCATCGCACAATCAAAAACCCCGATGTTTTGGCCTCTTTCCTTTTCTCCGATGCGATGTAATCCCAGCTGTTCACCCCGCCAGATCCGACGGTCCGCGCTCAATCGCATTGGTGAATTGCATCTCCACTTTGTCATTTCCTCCCGTCGATGTGATTCTGCGATGAAATATCCACCATTGATAAAGTTTGATTGGATGGTCCGCATTACTTTCGCTCTTCAAACCCCGCCCTTCTCATTTTCCCCCATCGATAGATCTCCGCTGTCCATTCCCCTGATCCAACGGTTCACATTTAAACCACCATTGACCCCATCTGCCTTTCCGCTCATGCATCTAACCTGCTATTGCATTAATTCTGCACTGTTGGATCTGCTGCCCATCATCCGATGGCTGACACTCCGTTTCGCAAAATTTTAGCGCCCGAGAGTTAACGTTTAAAAATTACACGAAATGGGTGGTTTTTATTTTTCCACGTGTCGAACACTAACGTATATTGCATTCCAAAAGCTAATACCGCCTCCCCCCCACTTCACCGTGTGAAAACCATTCCCGGTTTTCTGCCATATCTCCTACCCTCCATAACGTTGCCTTTTGCGTTTTTTCCCAGTCGTCGATCTCTGAGATCGGACGGTTCTGTTTTAATATCGCCCCCATCCATTCTCCATTCATCTGATCTCCCAGATGACTTCATTAACCGATCTCCACCATTGATCATCTTGATCTAACGACTCTCATTATATCGCAACCCCAATTCATTTGCCTTCATCTTTTCTCCCAAACAACTTCATCGGGCGATCTCCACTGTTTATTATCCTAATCCAATGGTTCCTATTTGCTGTCGCGCCCAAACTCCATTTTCACTTGGTTAGCTGTTCTTCCAGGATTTTCCTCCCTTTTTCCGCTACATCCACGTTCTTCCTCACTGCTCCTCCACCCTCACGAGCCTCTGAAGCAGTCTTAACCAAATTCCACAGGATTTTATAAATGAGTTTGTTGTGTTTTTTGCAGGATTTAATGGTGGTTGATCTGTGTTTTTCCACAGTCACAGACAAGTGACAAAGGGGCTCAGAGTGACGATTATGTGCCTTAATCCAACAAAGAAAAGGGTCTGCAGGGTATGAAATCCAAGTTTAAAACATCTGGATCATGATCCAGGGTTTAACAGAAACCCTCCAATAGCAGAAAGCCACCTGCGTAAACAAGCCAAACAAAGTGTATCAATGAAGAAATTAACAGTAAAGGGATTAATGCTTAAGTCTGAAAATCAGAGTTTTAATCCTCAGGTTTAAAGAAACAAAGACAATATCGAAGAAAAAAGACCTGTAGACGAAGATCAAGGCTAATTAATCCTAAACACAGCTCAAGAACAGATTACAATGTTTTAATGTTAAAACAGAGAAAATATCAGTAAAGAGGCCTCCATTGCCACATCAGAGGCCAAAATATCCTCTTCAGCTACCAAAGTGCCACCTACAACCTCAATAAATCGAAAGAAGGCATAGTAATTGCCTTAGTTAGTGATATTTTGTTAAAGACAGTCAGAGTTATTGCGAGCCTGCCTAAAGAGTTTTAAAGTCAACAAAATCTTCCAAGTAGCTTAATACTTACTGAAAACCAATTAATACAGAGGAAATATCAGAAATCTTCTCTATTGAGCCCTTCAAAGGCCAAGAAGCATTAACTTGTATTTATTGAACCTAGAGACCCTTCCTTTTTTCCACCTCCTCATTTTATTATAAAATCTCCTTGAAGAGCACATTGTAAAGCGTTGGTTATTGGACTTTCATGTAATAGTTGCAGTATCGAACAATTGTTGAATGTAAATAAGTCCTGAAGCTCTGAAGCTCTGTTTAAAGTTATTGAAGAAGTTAGGCTGAGAAGAGAAGTTATTCCTGTGATGAAACATTGGACTTGAAGTATGTAACTCGACTGAAAATCAATATACAAGCTGATTCTTGGGATCCTGGTCTATATCATTAGTGAAATACCTCTTACTGTTATTGTTTTCCTTTCATGTATACCATTTTGTTCACTTTTCTCTGATAAAGGAAAACAAATATAGAGCTAGGATTTACTGTCAAAAGTACCCTACTCTCACTGTTAAGCTTTATCTATATGTTTTTTGCTAATTGTTATATTTAGGAATGACTTAAATTAAGAGTAAACATTATCAAGGAATGTTGGTTTGTCCATGTCTTGAGGTGAAAAACTTGAAAGGATGTTCTTGAATGATATTTTTATTACATGCCAAGTATAGTTAAACTAGAAAAGTTTATGGTTTGCCCTGTCTTCAAGTTCTTTCTCCAAAGGTTGTTTTGAAAGTTTCCCAGAGAGTATGCTAAAAGCAAGTATTAATTTTAATGCATCTGACCTGATCTTAAGCTGCACTTTGTTTTCTTATCTATTTTCATCCCTTATGAAAGTAGTCATGTGGATTACTAGATTTTTTTTCTGATAAGTTAGCTTTAATACAAGCTTGTCCAAAGAAGTTTATGGTTAGCCCTGTCCTTTGGCTGGTTTCAAACAGTTGCTTAAAAAGGCTTTTCTTGTATGGAAATTTGATAAATCCTTGTTGAAATTATTGGCTTTTTCCACTTTCTCAACACTTTAATGTTCCACTCTATCATTTAATCTAAAGTACCTTTTGATATATATGACTTGCCCCTTGGACCACTCTTGAAATTGTTGCACAATTAAACCCTTTTTGTGACTCCATTGCCCAATGGATTAAAGCTGCTTCACACTAATCCTATCTGCTGAACACTTCTCAATATACTTGCATCTTCACACTTTGAAACTCTTTCATTTTGTGATATTCCATCCAATTTAAGATCATACCTGACCAACCAAACAAACAAAAACCCTTGTTCTTAACAACTAGCCTAAACTCATACTAAAAGCCTTAAAGATAAATCAATATTTGCACTTATAGAGAGATCCCTCTCTGGATTCAGGTGGGTAGATCCTAGAATCCCGAAGTGGTTTTTGATGTAGTCTCTGCAGCATTTAGTCTTGCCTCTCTACTAAATTACAGGGACCTAACATTTCTGGCGACTCCGCTGGGGACTTCTGAGTGAATTACATTTTATACATCTATAAGACCTTAGAAGACCCAAAAACATTTTAGATTTTTATATGGTGGTGGAACATAAAACATTTTACCTCCAAAAGAGCTAAAAATTTCCACCTGGTGACTCCACTAGCCTCTAGTAGGCCTAATATCCCTCTAGTCTTTGTAGATCCCTTTGGGAATGCATTGAGAAAACCAAATCATACTATTGGTGGACAACAAAGTTTAAATCATCCACCTGGCAACTCCACAACTCTCAAAGACCAAATGAATCCACTGGTAGAAAACCCTGAACTGATTAAGTAGACACAGTGACCTCTTTCCTGATTTACAAACATGATTCCAAGGATACAATGGAGATATGCCCCAATGAGTAGAGAAAATATCCCTGGGTTTCCACATAAGACGCACCAGGTATTATGGGATCATAACCTTCCTGTTTTTCAGGGTAAAAAGTTTGATAACCCACTATTAAATCTTATCAAATTTCACATACATGTATGGAGGTTAAAGGTTAAATGGCATGAAGATTACCTAATGAAAATGTTCATGTTAACATTAGAAGGAAAAGCTAGGGATTGGTATGAATGGTTGAAATCTGGTAGTTTTCTTTCTTTAAAAGACCTTGAATATGTGTTTTATGAGAACTATAAAGGAAACACTACATCATTATCATGGGGTGAAATACATTATGATCCATCACAAAACATCACCCAACACCTTACAGAAAATGATGAGGATTTGGAAGGAATGCATCCTGAAGATCTTTTAACAACCACTCATGAGTTTAATATCTTATTGAAAAATTATAAGAATATAGATGAATCAGTTGAGAAAGAAATCAACCAAGAAATAAAGGACATTCTTCAAGATATCCCTGAAAACTCAAAAAATGATTCATCATCCCTTATAGCTGAGGCTCAAGAAGACATCCAGCCTCAAAATTAGTCTTCACAAGAGACAAAGAACTGTTGTACTCCTGTTCAAAGGAACATAGAAACATCTTTCCCTTTGACAGAAAAAGAGATAGATCAGACTATTAATAAACAACTAGTCTTTGAAACCTGTTGCAAAGCATATACTCTTGCCCATTCACATAGAGAACTTTGTTGTACAGATTTAGAAAGTTCTTTTGTGGATCATAATAAAGAAGGACCTTGTTATAGCATCATTTTTCACTCTCAGGTGATTCATGATTGTCTTTATGGCTTTGGGCCCCCATTCCCATAGAATTGAACAAAATTCATTAAAAAACAGTGTTAAAATTCCCATATGCGGGTATGCCCAGACTTTTCCGTGTGCATACGCAAGTCCATATGTATTTTTCCGCGTATGCCATTAAAATCATTAAAAAATATATAAAAATTCCCTATTTTCGGGCTGGGTTGATGGTTACTCTAGTAGCTCAACCACCCCAGCACGTGGCCAACTGTTTCCAACTGATTGAAACTACCTTGAGAGAGTATAAAAGCCCCTCATGTGCATGGCCTGTGGGAGAGAGAAATTTTATAGACATTATACTCTGTTGGAATCCCAATTCAAGTCTGAATTCCCGTGCATCCTGCACTTTCCCAGATTTATACAGGAAACCCTTGTTTCCTAGAGATGTTCATCCATTTATATGCCATCTTGAGTGCACAAGTCTTGAAAGTATCTTAACGAGGCAAGGGCGGGATGGATCCGGACGACGGTCTGTTCGAAGATCGTGGAAGGATTCAGGTGATCTCCCCACTTTTACTACTGTACATGATGTTCGTAATAATGAAGAACCATCTTGTTCGTGAACTTATGTGTTAATGTTTTCTTATATGTGTGAAAAGATTATCATTTAAGCATTTATTATGGTTTATATAATGTTTCACATGGACTGCACTAACGTTTAGGAGAATTATATGTTGTACAACTAGGTTTCCATGCACGTTCTTTCTTATTTTCCAGGTTGAAGGAAGAAGCAGGGTTGCTGGGGGTTTGGACCCCACGGGATCTACATCGAACGTAGGACTACGGGTGAGTTCTGCTATCGTTGTTATCTAGTTTTTTGCATTCAAGTGTGGTTGTGTGTGAGTCCTTCTGAATAGCATGCCCTACTCTGTGGAGGTTTTGACCCAACAAACCTCTAGGGTGTTTTTCCCAGAAACAGAACTAGCGACTCCACTGGGGACCACATTCTTGTGATTCCCCTGTTGGGTATTTTCAGCTGTTTGAAAGGTTTCCAACAGTTTTAACTTTCATTTCCAGTCCAGTTAACTTTTTCTCAGTCAGACTAAAGACCTGGTTTCTTATCCAGGCTTGATCTTTTTTATTTTTTATTAATTACCTTTTCATACGCGGGTTTGTCTATACATAGACGCGTATACACATAGTTTTTGTTAAAGGTAGTCGCGTATATGTGAGTTTCCTTTAACACAGTCACGTATGCACGCTTGTTTCATAACTATCAAGTCGCGTATTTCTGGGTCAATTTTGAAATTTTAGGTTTCTTGGCTTTTTAGTCTTGTCTGCCTGTGGAGACCTGTTCCTGCAGTGTCTTTATATCCTCTGGATTGTGTTGAAAGTGGTCTTGGGTATTTTCTCTCTCTTGTTTGGTTGAAAACTAGCTTATTTGGCAAAGTTTGTTTCTTGTGCTTGCATTTCTAGTTCGAGTACCAAGATCTCTTCTTGGGGATTCTTGGTTGTTCTGCTTCATCAGAACAGAGAGCTTCTGCTCATTTACTCTTTCCTACCTATGTGTCTTGCCACGCACTTTGATTTTTGCCCTTCTTTTGGTTGGTTTTCTTGAGTTCAGTTGACTAGGTCTTGCTGCAATTTTTTGAAGTGTCTTTCTTGGTCCTTTGAAGTTTTTGTTTGCTGCAAGTTTGTACTATTCTTCTAGGATGAGTTATTGAGTTTCTTGTCTTTTGTTGCTCATATGAATCTTTCTACTAAGTATCCCTATAAGACTTGGAGCATTTTTGAGGTTTTCCTTGAAATTCAAAGTTTTTTGGCTTGGGATTTGATAGTCTTCTTGGTCTCTTAGAGCTCTTCCTTTTTATAAAATTCAAAAGCTCAAAAAACATTTTGTTTTGTCATTTGCTTTTGTTTTGCACTTTTTTTTTCATTTCGTTATATCTTTTGAAGCTTTGTTGAGATTTCTTCCCTTTGGTTTTTGACTTGATTTCAGAAAGTAATTGTCATTGGTTTCTTCCTCTTGTTTCAAGTGTTTTTGGTGTCTTTATACTAAGAGTTTCTGATTTTGGGAACTAGCTTTGTGGACAACCACAAAGACATAAAACTGAAGGATCTTTGGGAAATTTCTCTCTGCTTTAGTAGATTTTTCATCTTAGAATTTGCATGCTCTTAGTGATTTGCATCAGGTGCACTTAAGCATTTAGTCATTTTCATAGTTTTTGTGAGTGTGAAGTTTGTTATCTGGAAAGAAAAATAAAATTTTTAGTCTCGTAGAACCTGTGTAGAAGTTGCTTTTCATCGAAAGACAATAACTGCATTTGCATGTAGTTTGGTTTTTATTAATTTCTTTTCTGCGTCAAAACACCACAAGTTTCATTTTCATATCCCTTTGACTTAACATAGCAGCCGATTAAAATAAGCGCTATAATTTAAAAGCAACTAGCAAGTTTTTATTAAGTGTTATACACCAAATAGCTAGGTTGTAGGGCCTTGGATTAGGTGTGTGGAGAGTTAACTCTCCAAGGCCGCTCAAACAAAACATAGAAGTTGATTAATTGAGCGAAATCCAACTCCGTTAGGTGGACCGGGAAAGCTCTCCTCCAGAGAGTCAAGCGCGAGGGGAAGTGAAGGCTGAGAAGAGAGATACCCCCTCTCTGATTTGTTGAATCTGACCTCAAGACCGTTCTGCCCAGCTTCTGACACGGATTGGTGCCCATAGTTGCCACTCCTAGGTTCCACATAGGTGACTGCGGGGGGGAATACCCATGGTACCTGAGGCAGCCGTCGTATCAATTCCAGCAGCACTTCTGGGGGGTGCCCTTGCGAAGCTTGGGTACTTGTGCCGGCAAAGGCTGTTGTTAGGAGGTCGGCGTAATTGTTTTTGTTACCTTCGCTAGTAGGCCTGGGCCGTAATTATCCTAGACTACTTTCGGGAGGTCCTATATTTCGCTTTCCTGTATTTTGGTGTTCGGTCCTAATCACCGAGAGTGGAAATACTTGAAGGCTATTTACTTGATTGTATCTCAGGGATTTTTCTTATAGTGAGTGCTCTTTGCTCCTAGCTTGCCTAGCTTTATACTTTCCGAGTCTAATTAAAATTTGTTAAAGTGGCTGATCAAGCACCTCGTCGATCGAGGAGAATCCGGGGGTTATCTCCCAAGAGTTCGAAGCCTTCTTCAAGAAGGTGTAGGAGTATTTTAGCAGGTGAGTATCACCCTATGGCGTCTGACGCAGTGGAGAGAGATCCTCCACAAGGATCTGAAGGTTTTGGAATTGGTTCCGGTGTTGGTTCCGAGAGGAGCACTCCGCTCACCTCGCGAGTTTTATTTCCATAGGAAGAAGAAGTTCAAATAGAGGAAGTACCTGAACCCTTTGTGTCACTTCCATCTCCTCTTCCTCCTGATTATCTGTTCGTTGTTGAATACATCGGACCTGAGTCAGAGAGATCGGAAGATCCTCCGTATTATTCATACCTTTCGATGGCCACGACTAGGAACACGGCTTCTGCTGTGAATACTGCAGGCATTCAGACTCCCGCTTCTGTTGAAGGAGGAGGCACTATTGCTATATCTTCGATTTCTTCTAGTACTGCTATGTTTGGCTCTGGTTTCACCCAAGCACATGCTTCTCAATCTGGTCCCTTTTATTTCGGAATTCCCACTTCTGGGATTCCTTCTTTTTCCTTTTCCGCTGCTACAGCTGCATCTACACCCATATCTTCCATGGCTAGTGGATCAGCTTCTTTTCAAGGGTTCCCCTTTGGAACTGGGCACATTCCTAGTTCAAATCCTTATTTAGGGTCCTTTCCGTTTACTTCTCAGACCCAGAGTTTCAACCCTTGGTCTGGAGGTCAGAATTCGACTACTTTTACAGGTTGGAACCCTGTATTCACAACAGCAGGGGCAGTGAATCAGTTTTATGTTGGTCACGAAGGGAATGCTTCTTTCCCTTCATTGAGTGCTTATTAGACCTTTTCCCCTCTTTCTAATGCTTGGAACCCCTATCAGGGGCTTTCCTATTCATTTCATACTTCAGTGGGGGGAACTAGTTCGGTCTTTGGTAACTCTGCATTGGGAGGAGGTTCTTCTCCTTTTTCTGCGAGCTCTTTCTGGAAACCTGGTGCCTTATCAAATCTAGGGTATTATTTTTAGAATGTTGGGATTTCATCCCACCAAGGATGGAATCCTCAGGCTCCGCCTCGTTTACCTTTTTTGGCAACGTTAAACTTGCCAGATCTGTCGAAATTGATGAATGATCCGATCTGGTACAGTCCGGGGTGGCCTTCCGTTCCCACCAAACTTCCTTCAGACATTCCAAAGTTTGAAGGTAAGAATGGAGAGCATCCGGCTGATCACATCACCACCTTCCATTTATGGTGTTCTTCTAACTCCCTGATCGATGATTCGATTAGGTTGAGATTGTTTCAACGCACCCTAACTGGAAACGCTGCCAAATGGTATATTGAGCTAACTGGGGCAGTTTTGCTACATTTGGAGAACTGGCTGTCACATTTCTAAATCATTCCCAGTTTCCTGTCCGATATGACGTTGGGACTGAACTCCTAGCTAATTTTAAACAAGATGACACAACCCATATTTCTGTACATATTCAGGAATGGCGGAGAAGGAAGAGGCTTATTAAAGCTCATATTCCAGGAAAATTCCTTTTGGAATGGTTTCTGAAATCTCTGCAGTCAGACATTTATAAAGATGTATCCGTGTCTGGGGTATTTTCTGAGGAGCAGGCCATTTTTAGGGCCCAGCAGCTTGAATTGATATATTCACAGTCTGGGGTCCTTCATAAATACTTGCCCAATGCTCCTCACTCCAAATTAGATTTATCCAAAACTAAGCCTGGTCCTCATGGTGATGGACTTATTGGGTCGATCAATAGTGGTGTAGCCAGTTTGCTTACTCAATTACAGCAGTTGTCTATACAATCTGCTCCTTCTGGTCAGGCTGTGCCTGCTGAGTCATTGCCTTCCCAATATTTGTCGGTAAATGCTGTCCAAACTTCTGATCCCAAAGGAAATCAACAATATGAAGGGAAGAAGAAGGGACAAAATAATAAGAAAAAGGGCAAGAATGGGAAGGGTAATGCAAATAAAACCAATGAGCATGTTGGTGAGGGTCCAAAGGATAAAAAGAAAGTGAAGTTTCCATGCAAGCTGTGTGCTGGAGACCATCTCATGCACCTTTGCCCTAAAATTCACAATGCGCAGCGCTTGTTAGCTCAACAGGGTTCTTCCAGTTCCTAGGCTGTGTTGACAAACCCTTTTCCCCAAGGGCAATAGCTAGTTGTTGGTGCGAATCAAAATTCTGGGGCTTCCTCTAGGGGCACCTAGGAAGGGGAAATTCCATCAAACATATTCATGATGAGTGCTCACGTGGATGTCACTACGAGATCCCGTGATTATGGCGGAGAAGAGTCTTCGAAAGCTAAGGATGCTCCTGATGCTACTGAGCCGCTTCACATTACAAGGCCTACTGTTGAGCCGATACCTCAGATGCCCAAAGCATATACTAAGCGCAGGACGATTAATCCAAACGCTAGGGCTGCCCAGAACTACTCTATTGTGGAAGATCTGGCATAGAGTCCTTCTGCCATGTCGGCTTTAGAGGTGCTCCAGTCTTGTCCGGCTCAGCGCAGTGCACTGCTCACTGCCATTGGGGCTATTGATCCAAAAAATTCTCTTATGATTACATTTGATATGTCTAATTTTAAAAAGAGACTCCCCCATCATATGGCTTTTCATATTAAATCATCGTACCGGAAGTGCAACATCTTTCGGACGGTTGTTGATGAGGGTGCTTCCACATACGTGATGTCTCTCACATGTTGGAAGACGATTGGATCTCCCAAAGTTGTTCCATCTACCACTCTTCTGACTGCGTTTGATGGTCATTCTCACAGACCGCATGGTATTGTCCCAGCTTTGCCCATCTGTGTTGGGGGAAAAACTGTGAATATAGAGGTTGAGGTAGTTGATGCAAGCTTGGACTACAACCTTCTGTTGGGGAGAAACTGGATTTATGAGATGGATGCCATTGCATCCTCATTATTTCGGATTATTTGTTTCCCTCATGAAGGGAGGATTGTTACAGTGGACCAACTGGACTATCCTCCTATAGACCCGAATGCGTCTACTAACTCAACTGTTCCAAAGTTGGATAATACGAAAGTGCCTATTGAGAATTTAGGGGTTGGAATGTATTCTTCCTTGATGGGTACTTTCGACATTCCTCCTCCTACGGTTCATATAAATGAAATTTCATCCTCCAAGGCTCCTCTTTGAAGAGATTTCTTTAGAACTCATTATTTTTCGGACCCTTGGACCTTACCTTCCCCTACCGCCACATTAGCGGAAGGTCAAGAGGGTGGAATGGCATTTCCAATGTCTGCAGCTGAGATTGCTTATCAGTCTATTGTTGACTCTGCAGAGTCCATTCGAGCTCCTCTTTCTCCGGATGAGTTGGATGGAGATGTGGCTCTGGCTTAATGCTTAGTTCTTCTTCTACCCTAGATTGCCTTGATACCACTCTTCCATCTGAAGAGGCCATCCTGGAAGCTATGACTGGTATAGATAGACCATGGGATGATATGCATCATCGGTCTTACTTTTTACCTGATTTAAGCAGAGTTGAATTAGTTTTTCTGAGTCCTTTGTCTCCTGGTCTTGTTCGCCCAGTCCTAAACCCTTTAGCACCAACACAGGTTTATGCTGAAGGGAACATGGCTGTGATTTCTCCAACTATCCCGGTGAACATTTCCAGGGATCCCAATATCATTGAGAATGTCTTCATCAGAGTTGAATGTTCCCCTGAAGAGATTAAGATTTACACCGAGCTCTTTAAAGAGTATAGGGATGTATTCGCTTGGTCTTATGAGGAAATGCCTGGTATTGATCCATCTATTGTCCAGCATGAGATCAAGACTTACGAAAACGCTAAACCTGTGAGGCAAAAACTTCGTCTGGTCAATCCTAGGAAGGCAGCAACTATCAAAGCTGAGGTTGAGAAGCTGCTTAAGGCGGGTTTCATTTTCCCTGTTCCTTTGACTGAATGGGTTTCAAACCCTATTCCTCTAGATAAAAAACAAGGAACAATTCGAGTTTGCATTGATTTCAGAGACCTAAATAAAGCATGCCCTAAAGATAATTACCCCACACCATTTATAGATCAAATCATTGACGAGTGTGCTGGTAATGAGATTTTCTCCTTCATGGACGGTTTCTCTGGATATAATCAGATTACTATCCGTCCTGAAGATCAGCATAAGACTGCCTTTACTTGTCCCTGGGGTAATTTTGCATACAAGAAGATGCCTTTTGGTCTTAAAAATGCTGGGGCTACGTTTCAGCGGGCCATGTCATATGCAATCCACGACATCAAAAATATTATCGAGGCATATTTGGATGATTTAGCTGCTCATTCTCGAAAGAGGATGGATCATCTTGCTCACCTCCGTCAAATTTTTGAACGATGTTGTTTCTATAAGATTAGGTTGAATCCGAACAAGTGCGTTTTCGCGGTTACATCCAGTCGGTTATTGGGATTCATTGTGTCTAGGGAAGGGATTAGGGTAGATCCCTTCAAGGTTGAGGCAATACTTCAGTTGCCTCCCCCGTCCTCTATTCGTCAACTTCAAAGTCTACAAGGGAAGTATAATTTTCTTCGGAGATTTATCGTAAATTATGCTGAAGTTACCAAGGGATTTATGAGATTGTTGAAGAAGGGAATTCCATTTCTTTGGGATGACTTCGCTCAACGCTCATTCGATGATTTGAAAAAAGCATTGACCTCTGCTCCTTTCTTGAGTCCACCTGATTATAGCAGGGGTTTCCTTTTGTATCTGGCAGCAGCAGAATATACTATTGGTATGGTTCTGGTTCAGGAAGATGATGCTCTTGCAGAGCATGTTATATACTATCTTAGTCGAGGATTGGTAGGACCTGAACTCCGGTACACTCTGATAGAAAATTTAGCTTTAGCAACTGTTCATGCTGTGCAGCGACTCCGGCATTACATTATTCTACGAAAAACTTATCTTTTGGCAGCAGCCAATCCATTTCAGTTTGTCCTTAGTAGGCGAGTGATTGGGGGCAAATGCAATAGATGGATTGTGATTTTGCAGGAATTTGATCTTGAGTTTATGTCTGCCAAGTCCAAGAAATCATTAGTTTCGCGGAATTGATCTCCGAGTTGCCCTGTGGGGAAGAAATGATTTATGATGAATCCTTCCCGGATGAACATTTGTTTCTTATCCCTCCACAGGATCCTTGGTATGGAGATATAATTGTGTATCTTCAGACTGTGAAGTTTCCCTCTACTTTTTTGAAAGATGAGCGCCGTAAGTTCCGTCACTTGGCTAAGAATTACTTGATTATTGGTGATGCTTTATACCGTTGAGGGGTTGATTCAATCCTAAGACGTTGCTTAACTCTCGAAGAAGCTGAGGCTATGCTGAATTATTGCCACAGTGGAGCTTGTGGTGGTCATTTATCTGGGCTTACTACAGCTCAAAAGATCTTGCGTGATGGGTACTTTTGGCCTTCGATTTTCAAGGATTGTATGGAGTCGGTCAAAAATTGTCATCCGTGTCAAGTTTATACTCGAAAAATACGTGCTCATCCAGCTCCGCTTTTTCCAGTCATTACTGTCGGTCCCTTTACAAAGTGGGGTATTGATTATACTACTTGTAACCCGCCTTCAGCTAAAGGTCACAAGTACATTATTGTAGCAGTAGACTACTTTACGAAGTGGGTCGAGGCTACGCCTACTTTTGGGAATGATGGTGAGACTGTAGCTCTTTTTCTTTTCAACCAGGTTATTGCTCGTTTTGGTATTCCTAGAGAGATTGTCACTGATCATGGCAGTCATTTTCAGAATAGCATGATGGCTAAGTTGGCTCTAAAATTAGGTTTCCGGCAGGAGCATTCATCTCCGTATTATCCTCAAGCCAATGGGCAAGTGGAAGCCGTGAATAAATCCTTGAAGATGATCCTTCAAAGGAAAATTGATAAGGCTAGATCCAACTGGAATATTATGCTATATCCTGCACTTTGGGCATACAGGACGTCAGTGAAAACTGCAACTGGCTTTACTCCGTTTCAGCTAGTGCACGGGTTGGAATCCGTATTTCCCATGGAATGTGAGATTCCTTCTCTTAAGTTAGCTGTTGAACTTCTTTCTGACACTTCTAGTCTTGAAGAACATCTCCTTCATCTGGAACATTTCGATGAGCAATGTCGGGATGCCGCCACGATGAATGAAGCGCATAAAAACCGAGTTAAAGTTCAGTACGATAAGGCGGTGAAGCCTAGGGTTTTTTTGGAAGGTGAACTTTTTTTGGTCTATGCTCAAGAAAAAGATGCCCTGGGGGAAAAAAAGTTTAAGTCTATGTGGTATGGCCCCTTTATCGTTAAAAAAGTCCTTAAGAAAGGAGCACATATCTTGGTTGATTTTGAAGGGAACAAGTTGCCGGAGCCCAGAAATGGGCTCTATTTGAAAAAGTATTATGCCTAGGCTTCGGCCTGGCATGTTTCTTTTGTATATAGTAGTTTTTTTTTGTACATATCTGGTTGTTTTTCGATCTTTGATGGGTTGGTGATGTTTTTGATCTGCTTTGGCAGGTTGTGTCGGATGTCATGAGTCATTTTGGTTTCACCGATGATGCTAGTAGACACACCCGGAACTTAGCTTCTGTGGCTTGGGTGCTTCATTATCCATCCAGCCAGCTGTTAGTATCAAGAGGGGTCTGCATTGGTCCTACTTCCAATAACATAGCAGAATACATTGTAGTTGTTTATCTACTCTCGGACGCAATATCTTTGGGTGTTGATTCGTTGGTAGTTTTCTTTGACTCTCAGCTGGTGGTGTCGCAGTTGAATAATACTTATTGGGTTTGAGATCCATTTTTACTCCAGTTGTTCTTGAGGGTTCGTTTGTTACAAAGATCATTTCAATTTTTAACTTTCATTCATATTCCTCGAGTTGACAATTGGATGGCAGACTCATTAGCTAATCAAGCAATTGATTGGCACATTAATAATTCCATACAATAGAATTTAATCATCAAAAGCATGATACATTTTGATACATTTGTCACATCACATCAAACATCCCTGTATATATATCATTAGAGTGTTCAAAAAACTATGCAAAATTTGGATCCATAAGTCATACAAAAAATTGGGCTTATGCCCCCGATCATGTTCAGTCTCAAAAAATATACAGTCATCTGATACATTATATCTATCTACTCCTAAGGTCCTTGCCTAGAAGTTGTGTTCCTATAGAACACAATCGCAGTGGCGACTCGGCGAAATAACCGTACCCAGTCACGGGGTACTCCTACCACCCGTCTCTAGATGGCTTCAGGAAGATCTTCCACTGCAGCCATAGGTACCTGGTGGGTTAACCCCTCCAATTTCCTCTGTATAGCCTGGAGGGTCCTTTCTGAATCTACTGTATCCACCTCACCCCTGCGATGCTTATGTCGTGGGTAACCCTCAGGTCGAACTGGTCCAATATCTATTTCATGATCATTTTAAAATTGTAAGTCATTTGAATCCAATCAAAAAACATGTTTTTTTTTCACATTTTTCATACATATTGAAAAAATCCAAAAAAATTATATAAGTCAAAAAATTGTAAACTTACCGACTGTGCCCCATGCCGCGCCTAGTGGAAGGACAAGATCTGGATCACCACGAAAGTCCATCCTGGCATAGGGATAGGCATCCACGGCGATGATTTGTTCTCTCCACCATAGGAAGAACTCATCATCCCAAGTGGTCCGGGGAACTTCACTTCCCCCCAATCTCTTCATCATGTCTGCCCAGCGGGCAATTCTTGGGTCTCTCGGGTTGCTGATGGTAGAGATCACTCTGGGTCTCAGTGCTAGAATCTTCTCGAAGAAGAATGTCATCAAAATTGTACCATATCCAAAATGTTTTTTCTTTGCCTTTCAGATAGAATTCAATTGTTGCTTCATGTTCATCAGTAGAGCCGTGCACCAATCATATACATGAGTTAAGCATTCCACTGCTATACTCATTTGTGTCCTGGATGCCTGGTGTAGAGAAGTTGATCCTGCTACTCTCCCAATGGTAAAAAGGAGGATTCTTATGTGCAAGTCTCTTAAATCTTTGATCACAATTTGAGTTCCAACTTTCTTGGAACCCTCTACGCAGTACATGTGGACGTAATCTTCCACGGTTAGCCCTCCCAATGGCTTACCGTGCAATTCTACTGGCTCCCCCCTCTGGGAGAGTCCAGTAATAAAATATATATCTTCCACTTCGATGCATATAGGCATCTGATCTATAATGAAGCAGTCTTCTTCCGGTTTCCAATAGTTCACAAGCATTTCAAGTAACCGGACATTACTCTTCATATTTGGCATTTTTAAAAACTTGAGCAATCCACAATTTCGGAGAATATTTTGTGATGCTTGGTCCCGCATGACTTCATTATCAACAGCACTGTGTTCACGCTCTCTCCATGATATGGTCATCCTGCAAAATTTCATTAATTTTTTCATTAGCTAAGCATTTTTCATTTGGGGTTGTGGATACGCGACTTTCTTTGTGCACAGTCGCATGTATACGCGACTTGGGTATTATAAACCCGCGTATGCGCAAACCCGTGATTTTTAGCAAAGGATTTAAAGGTGAAAATTCTGAGTTTTTAACTTGTAAATGGAAAAAATGAATAGCAAGGATGGTTTATAAGCTTACCTGACAAATTCAGTGAAGATTGACAGTCGGTTGCTCCTGTTTTGACGAAAGAGGCTTTTTTCTCCAGAGCACTTTTTCCCAAATCAGCAATGTAACAATGAACCAAATATGAGGTAATTTGTTTATTTATGCCCAAAAAGTTGAAAATTTTCGCAAAAATTTGTTATGCTTATTTTTTCAATCTATCTTAAGATGCATAACCCGGATGCTTGGAAGTGCCCATATTGGTATATTTTCAGGTACATTTTGACGAATTCGAGATTTTTCTCGGTTTTTGATCCATGACTGCTGACCCGTGATAGCAGGTATATGATCTTCACTGGCATATAGGTTAGGGAATCCACTTTCCGTTGCATTCTGCATACTAGCCTCCATTCTGATCACTTGCCATAGGGTCGATCCCATCACGTCATGAGTATTACCCCATTTCACTCGCCGATTATTTAATCATGACTTGGTGGTAGAGCCTTCCTTTACATGGGCTTCCTAGTTAGTTCCTCGCTATCACTTGTGGCCCATACTGCGTTTTATGTAGGCTCGGGAGTCCTCTTTAGTCCTGCCATGACTTATGTGTTGAAGCTTCATTCTTCTTCTTCCTCACTATATTTTTTCTGGCTATTACCCTAGAGGCTCCCTGGTGTTGTTGAGTTGTATTACTACATTGCATATTGGCTACTTGTTTAGCCTGGCCTTTAGCCGGCTTCATTTGGACTCAATGTTTAAGCCAACTTTTGACCTTGTCTATCTATACAAGTTAACCATTGCATGCACTTGGCTATCGCGACTTGACACCCTTTTACCCATGGATGGAACATTCCTCTGAGTATCTCTTACCAGTTTCCGCCACCTTGCATTGAGCATAGGATCATTCCAATCCTAGGAACTAGTGCATCTGTTTCTTGATACTCATTCTATCCATTGTACCATAGCATTCTTTTATTCTTTTTCAGGCTTATTATATGAAAAAGACAAAAAAATCAAATATAACAAAAAGAGTGGGAATGGGATGTAACTTCATAATTTGATGGAAGTACAGTGTCAGTTTGTCACCCTTGAACAAAGCATATACACTTATATATCTTTCCTCCATTTGGGATGGTTTTAGTTTCAACCTAGGTTCAGCCTTTACCTTGTTTTACTTGTCAGTCCTCCCCCGGTTGGTTATCTCTTCCAATCGTATGGAGAGTTTGTTCTGACTCCTGCATAACAGACTTATACAGTGTCACTTTTTACTGCCATGGTCATCATGAGTCATGCTTTTGTTCAAGGGAAGTCTAACCAGAGTCGGCCATTCTGCAGTGTCTCTTGACTCATTATTTAGTCGACCTTCCCGGTCTTGTTAGTGTCTTGTTCTATCACATCAGATGTTTTGGTCCTTTGCTCGTGCTGGTTTAAGAAGGTCTCCTTGACTTCTTGCTGGCGGGTTTGTCTCTTATCGACTACGACACATTGCTCTGAGAGCAAACCTAGAGCTGCACCCTAGTCCTATTTCCATCATTGATAGGTGACCTTGTGCTCAGCATTTGATCATCATTATGGGTCTTTGACTGAGTGGTTTCCCCTGTGTTCGACGTCAGCATACATTATCACACTTGGGATTCATGCAATACCTTGATTTCCATTTGACCCTATTGATGGATATCTCGCCTCTGTGTCAACTTTCATTATTGGTTAGTCCAGAGGGTTTCTTCCGTGCGCTAGCTTCATCTTGTGCATGTTGGAAACATACTTCGGTTTGGTTCCGTCACTTTACTTCGTCTGATTCCTTCCAAATATTGGCCTGCGGGTTACACTCGCACTGGACTAATGTGGGATGCCTTAATGCCTTCCTTCCAGCAGATCTTTTCCCATCGACTCCGACTCATTGCTCTGGGAATAAGGTCTAGAGTCTTTTTTTCAGTACCTTAGGGTGGGGATTCATCATTGCCTCCTGATTGGTATATTCTTTCAAGTGTTCGACTTCAACTCATTCATTTGCACTTGTTAGATTGTACTGGGGCACCTTGATACTCATTTTCATTATTGGTGGGTTGTCTCGCGTTGGTTAACGGTATACATTATTGACCGGTAATCCAACGATTTCTCACATGGTCGACTTCAGCTCATTTATTTCCATTGTCTAGAATTGTGCCATAGTGATCGGTGAAGACCTCGGGTTGCATCAACATTTCTCGGTTCACTTTTGACAGTCCATCCAGTTTCTGCCAGTGATGCCGTTCACCCTTATATGTTGTAGTTCAGTACAGCAGCATCTTATATGTTGGCTCCCGAGTTGCGTGATTGTACCATGATATCTACCCTTTATGATTTGGTACTTGGAGATTTAGTTACTTATATGATCAGACATCCAGTTTCAGCATCATTGATCAACTTTCTATATGTGATACTTCGACATTGATTCTGACTTGTACTTCCGGGCCATGCTCAAATGATCCATTGTGTACTTTCAGTTCAGCTATACTTGTATACATGTTGGATCTATTCAGTACTTTCGATATGATGTATTTTTGACTCAACATGGGTATGCCCGCCTGAGCATGAGTTGACTCTCTATTTTCTTTCATTGGTTTTTGGCAGGCTGAAATCTGGTGAAGTCCTCTCTTTTCCTTGCAAAGTTCTTTCTATGTGCATAATACATTTCGGCCATCATGTACCCCTTCTAACCTCATATATTAGGGGGCATCTGTTATAGCATCATTTTTCACCCTCAGGTGATTCATGATTGTCTTTATGGCTTTGGGCACCCATTCCCACAGACTTGAACAAAATTCATTAAAAATCAGTGTCAAAATTCCCATACGTGGGTATGCCTAGACTTTTCCGCGTGTATACGCGAGTCCATATGTATTTTTCCACGTATGCCATTAAAATCATTAAAAAATATATAAAAATTCCCTATTTTCGGGTTGGGTTGATGGTTACTACAGTAGTTCAACCACCCCAACACGTGGCCAACTGTTTCCAACTGATTGAAACTACCTTGAGGGAGTATAAAAGCCCCTCATGTGCATGGCCTATGGGAGAGAGAAATTTTATAGACATTATACTCTGTTGGAATCCCAATTCAAGTCTGAATTCCCGTGCCTCCTGCACTTTCCCAGATTTATACAGGAAACCCTTGTTTCCTGGAGATGTTCATTCGTTTATATGCCATCTTGAGTGCACAAGTCTTGAAAGTATCTTAGCGAGGCAAGGGCGGGACGGATCTGGACGATGGTCTGTTCGAAGATTGTGGAAGGATTCAGGTGATCTCCCCACTTTTACTACTGTACATGTTGTTCGTAATAATGAAGAACCATATTGTTCCTGAACTTATGATTTATATGTGTGAAAAGATTATCATTTAAGCATTTATTATGGTTTATATAATGTTTCACATGGAACCGCACTAACATTATAGAGAAAGAGAAAGCCATATGCCAAATCTAGGTTTCGGTACGTTCTTTCTCAGCTTCCTGTGTCAAGGAGAAGAAGGGTTGCCGGGGTTTGATCCCATGACTTACATCGAACATGCTAGAAGACTACGGTGTGAGTTCCGCTGTTATCGTTGTTATCTTTGTGTTTTCAGATTCAAGTGTGGTTGTGTGTGAGTCCTTCTGAATAGCATGCCCTGCTCTGTGGAGGTTTTGACCCAACAAACCTCTAGGGTGTTTTTCCTCGAAACAGACCTGCTGTGAACCCAGTATGTTTGATTGGTAGTATTACTTATATTTATGATTTTCCTAACTTTAATCTATCTATTGATGATGTTCCCAAAACAGAAGTTAATCTTGCAGAACCATCATTAGCAGATTTATGGGAGGAAGATCAGTTCCTTCAAAAAAGTAACGAGCTAGTACAGACTATTTATCACACTAATGAAGAAAGTTATGAAAGCTTGGAAGTAAGTAAGATTCATTGGATATTTTCTCTACTTCATCTCAGACCATCAGTAATAGTTTCCATGTGATTGGGAATCAGCAACCTTTCAGCTCAAAGGTTGAAGAGGAAAATAATGAAGAAATTTTTGAGCAGGTTGAAATCAAGGAGCCTTCTCTTGAAAAAGAGGAAAAAATTGAACATGCCCCTGCCCAAGAATATAATAACCTCTTCACAGAGTTCAGTCTATTAAATCAAGATATTTTGGGATTTCAAGAGGACAATACTGCTAAATATGATGAGTCCTCTAGTTCAGAAAATAATGAAGATGAGGAAGTTTTTCTTTCTCAAGAGAATATTTACCTTGATCCAGTGGAGAAAGAAGAGATGATCCTGGTAGAACCATGTTTTCAAAATACTCTTAACCAGGCATTATTTCAAGATCCCTATGAAGATTTCTTGAAGACATCTGAGGAAGGGATAAAGGTTGCATACAGTAGCATATCACCAAGTGCAACAAAATATTTTAGAACTGCTGCTGAGAAACAAAGAAAATGGGAGTGGCCCTGTTTGTTTTTCATGCTCAAAGAGATGAGCAAAGACCAGTCATGGAACCATCTGATTGACTGGATATATTGGTAAAGAGAATTTGTCATCTTGTTATGTAAATATTTCAAGTTAGATTAGGTTATATAGGAATGTCAATAAATCCCAGCCTTTGAGCATTTAGTTAGTTGTTGTTCTTTTCTTTGAAAGGAAAGAAAAATACAAAAAAAATAGAAAAGAGAAAAGAGGACAGAATGAAAACATGAAAGTTACAGCCCCATACCAAAAAAGAGAGATAAAGTATGAAAGTGTGCAAGCGCAAATGCCACTCCTAAAAACACACTTCTAGTTAGTCATACAACCTAATCATGACTAATTAGTTTTTCAATTTACTGCTGATAGGTTAGTGAATTAGATCAGCCAAACATCTCAATCTTGGCTTATCAGTAAGGTAGATTAGGATAGAAAAATTAAGGTTCAAAGAAGCTCAAAATCTAAACCTATGAATCTCAAAAAGAAGAATGGCTCTAATTAGATCAAATCTTGAGCCAAAGATAGAAAAAAAACTGGTTCTAAAAATCTCAAAACTTGAACCACGAAAGAAAGAAGAAGCAGCTCAAACAAATTCAAAACTAGAGCTGAAGAATAATGAAGGATGTTTTAGTTTTCAGATCTTAAAGCCTTCATCATTTTGCTTTAATTTTTTGCAAATTTTAGTCTATGCACAACTTGTTTTTATGCCATAGATTAGCAGCAAGTTAGACTGCTTAATATTGACTTGACTTCTTTTCAATTTCTGTTTTAGAATATAGAAAAAAAAAATCGGTTATACAGTCTAATCCTAACAGATAGTAGTTAGGTATAGAAACTTATGAGTTCAACTGCTTAATCTGAACTCATGGAGGAATAAGAGTAGAGTTAGATTAGTTTCATATTTTCAAAAAGAATAAAATGTTGATGTTTAAAGGTATGCAAGTCCAAATGCACCTTTTTGAAGAAAAAAATGTTAGGAAGTAGGTTGTGTAGGTAGTTTTTTGGGGAAGAATTTTTCTACTGATATCAAATGCTATAATCATCTTTGCAACAGCTGATCAAAAAAGACGAAAAGGTTGTCAAGGTACAAAGCCACTAATCTACGTTCAGAGAATGTTTTTCTGGGGTTCTTGACACCTCCAAGGAGCTTCCATCCCAAGTTGGAGCTGCTGTTAGCCACCTATAAAAAATTTTCATACCAAATGGTGGCTAAATATTTTTTAGCCTTCAAGAGATAGTTTCCTCTGAAAACCTACCATCTTTTGAAGTCTTATGATGTTCTTTCCTCTTTGAGTTAATATTCACTACTATTCCATTATTAATCCTAAGATATCTACTATTTACCAAAAGAAAAACTGCTCATGAGGCTTCATTTTCCATCATTTTCACTCCTCCTTTCACTCATAAAAACAATTCCATTTTCATCCTTATTGCCTTCATAAAAACCCTCCATAAAATTTCATATAACTTTCTAAATCATCCAAAACCCTTTTCAAACCTTATGTCCCCCTTCATTTGGTTTAAAAACCCTTTTTATCCCTTACCGGAACCCTCAAAATCCTCTGAAAAACCTTCATTTTGGCCTAAAAATCCCATTTTTCAGCTTAAGGCCTTAAGCCCCTTTTGGCCTTAGCCCTAGCCCCTTTCTGCATATGACCCGCACTGTGACCGAGTGCAAAGCGCTCATCACATCGCAAAAATTCATCGCATCGCAGTCACAATTCCCTTTATCCTTTCCCTTTCCCTCCTCCGCTGCTGATCCCCCGATTTAATCTCAGCCGTTGAATCCACAAGAACCGACGGCTAAGATTCAATCGCGATCCGCTCATAGCCCTTCGACATCACACCCACCGATTCAATCTTGATTTTTGATCTCTAATACCTATCCGACGGCCAGCGCTTAATCGCTCATCGCACAATAAAAAACCCTAGTGTTTTGGCCTCTTTCATTTTCTCCAATGCGACGTAATCCCAGTTGTTCATCTCGCCAGATCTGACGGTCCACGCTCAATCGCATTGGCACATTGCATCTCCACTTTGCCCTTTCCTCCTATCGATGTGATTCTGCGATGAAATCTCCACCGTTGATCAAGTTTGATCAGACGGTCCGCATTAATTCCACTCTTCAAACCCCACCCTTCTCATTCTCCCCCATCGACAGATCTCCGCCGTCCATTCCCCTGATCCAACGGTTCACATTTAAATCGCCATTGACCCCATCTACCTTTTCGCCAGTGCATCTAACCTGCTATCGCATTCATTCCACACCATCGGATCTACCACCCATCATCCGACGGCTGACACTCTGTTTTGCAAAAAATTTGCGCCGAGAGTTAATGTTTCAAAATTACGCGAAATGGGTGGTTTTTATTTTTCCATGTGTCGAACGCTAACGTATATCGCATTCCAAAAGCTAATACCACCTCCCCCCCATTTCGCCACGCGAAAACCATTCCCATTTTTCTACCATACCGCCTACCATCCATAACGTTGCCTTTCGCGTTTTTTCCCAGCCGTTGATCTCTGAGATCAGACGGTTCTATTTTAATCTCGCCCCCATCCATTCTCCATTCATCTGATCTCCCAAATGAATTCATTAACCAATATCCACTGTTGATCATCCTGATATAACGGCTCTCATTATATCGCAACCCCAAGTCATTTGCCTTCATCTTTTCTCCCAAACAATTTCATCTGACGATCTCCACCGTTGATTATTCTAATCCAACGATTCTTGTTCGTTGTCGCGCCCAAACTCCATTTTCACCTGGTTAGCTGTTTTGCAAGGATTTTCCTCCCTTTTTCCGCTGCATCCACATTCTTCCTCACTGCTCCTCCACCCTCACGAGCCTCTGAAGCAATCTTAACCAAATTCTGCACGATTTTATAAATGAGTTTGTTGTGCTTTTTGCAAGATTTAATGGTGGTTGATCTGTGTTTTTCCACAGTCACAGACAAGTGACAAAGGGGCTTGGAGTGACGATTTTTTACCTTAATCCAACGAAGAAAAGTATCTGCAGGGTATGAAATCCAAGTTTAAAACATCTGGATCATGATCCAGGGTTTAACAGAAACCCTCCAATAGCAGAAAGCCACCTGTGTAAACAAGCCAAACAAAGTGTATCAGTGAAGAAATTAATAGTAAAGGGATTAATGGTTAAGCCTGAAAATCAAAGTTTTAATCCTCAGGTTTAAAGAAACAAAGACAATATCCAAGAACAAAGACCCGGAGACGAAGATCAAGGCTAATTAATCCTAAACATAGCTCAAGAATAGATTAAAATGTTTTAATGTTAAAACAGAGAAAATATCAGTAAAGAGGCCTCCACTGCCACATCAGAGGCCAAAATATCCTCTTCAGCTACCAAAGTGCCACCTACAGCCTCAATAAATCGAAAGAAGACATAGTAATTGCCTTAGTCAGTGGTATTTTGTTAAATACAGTCAGAGTTATTGCGAGCCTGCCTAAAGAGTTTTAAAGTCAACAAAATCTTCCAAGTAGCTTAATACTTAATGAAAACCAATTAATACAGAGGAAATATTAGAAATCTTCTCTATTGAGCCCCTCAAAGGCCGAGAAGCATTAACTTGTATTTATTGAACCTAGAGACCCTTCCTTTTTTCCACCTCCTCATTTTCTTATAAAATCTCCTTGAGGAGCACATTGTAAAGCGTTGGTTATTGGACTTTGATGTAATAGTTGCAGTATCGAACCATTGTTGAATGTAAATAAGTTCTGAAGCTCTGTAGCTCTGTTTATAGTTATTGAAGAAGTTAGGCTAAGAAGAGAAGTTGTTGCTATGATGAAACATTGGAATTGAAGTATGTAACTGGACTGAAAATCAATATACAAGCTGATTCTTACAATCCTGGTCTATATCATTGGTGAAGTACCTCTTACTGTTATTGTTTTCCTTTCATGTATGTAATTTTGTTCACTTTTCTCTGATAAAGAACAACAAATATAGAGCTAGGCTTTACTGTCAAAAGTACCCTACTCTCACTGATAAGCTTTATCTATATGATTTCTGCTAATTGTTATATTTAGGAATGACTTAAATTAAGTGTAAAAATTATCAAGGAATGTTGGTTTGTCCATGTCTTGAGGTGCAAAACTTGAAAGGAAGTTCTTGAATGATATTTTTATTACATGCCAAGTAGAGTTAAACTAGAAAATTTTATGGTTTTCCCTATCTTCTAGTTCTTTCTCCAAAGGCTGTTTTGAAAGCTTCCCTAAGAGTATGTTGAAGAAAGTCTTGATTTTAATGCATCTGACCTGATCTTAAGCTGCACTTTGTTTTGTTATCTGTTTTCATCCCTTCTGAAAGTAGTCATGTGGATTACTGGATTTTGTATGATAAGTTAGCTTTAATACAAGCTTGTCCAAAGAAGTTTATGGTTAGCCCTGTCCTTTGGTTGGTTTCAAACAGTTACTTAAAAAGGCTTTTCTTGTATGGAAAGTTGATAAATCCTTGTTGAAATTATTAGCTTTTTCCACTTTCTCAGCACTCTAATGTTCCACTCTATCATTTAATCTAAAGGATCTTTTGATATAGATGACTTGCCCCTTGGACCACTCTTGAAATTGTTGCACAATTAAACCCTTTTTGTGACTCCATTGCCTAATGGATTAAATTTGCTTCACACTATTCCTATCTGCTGAACACTTCTCAATATACTTGCATCTTCACACTTTGAAAATATTTCATTTTGTGATGTTCCATCCAATTTAATATCATACCTGACCAACCAAACAAACAAAAACCCTTGTTACTAACAACTAGCCTAAAATCATACTAAAAGCCTTAAAGATAAATCAATCTTTGCACTTATAAAGAGATCCCTCTCTGGATTCAGGAGGGCTAGATCCTAGAATCCCGAAGTGGTTTTTGATGTAGTCTCTGTAGCATTTAGTCTTGCCACTCTACTAAATTATAGGGACCTAACAACATCAACAGGCATGTCAAACATAGAGCTTTGGCATCAAAGGTATGGGAACTTAAATCATAATGACCTAATGTTACTTCAAAATAAAATGATGGTAGAAGGCCTTCCAAATATTAAGGGCGAACACTTTGAATGTGATGATTGTGAACTAGGAAAACAACATAGGGAAGAATTTCGTGTGCATGAAAATAGAGGAAAATGTGAAATACTTGAACTAGTGCATACTGATGTATGTGGTCCAATGAAAACTAAGTGACTTTGTGGAGCATATTACTTTCTTATATCTATTGATGATAGCACTAGATACACCTGGGTGTACTTTATAAGAAATAAAAGTGACGTGTTTGAATACTTTAAAGAATTCAAGAATATGGTAGAAAACCAATCAGGAAAGAGTATTAAAATTCTTCGATCAGATAAAGGTGCTGAGTACACTTTAGGAGATTTTATCAAATACTACAAACAAAATGGAATTGTGCAACAATTTACAGTACCACATAAACCTCAGAAAAATGATGTAGCTGAAAGAAAGAATATAACATTAGTTGAATGTGCTCGTAGTATGTTGAAAAGTAAAGGACTTTCTAATATTTTTTGGGTTGAATCCATTAATACAACTGTATATCTTAAAAATAGAAGTCCTACAAAATATCTTAAGAAAAAACACCATTTGAAGCATTTTATTTTTTTAAACCTAAAGTTAGTCATTTAAGGATATTTGGATGCAAGGCCTTTGCTCATATTCCTAAAGAGTATAAGAGAAAATTAGACGCCAAAGCTATCACATGCATTTTTATTGGATATTGTACTAACCAAAAAGCATATAAAATGTATAATCCAAATACTCACAAGGTATTTTCAAGCAAAGATGTTATATTTCATGAACATGCAGATAAACAAATGAAAGAGAATGAATATAATGTATGGCATCCTACTTATAACAACTTTAAAGAAGATGAAGTTGTGGAATCATCTCAAGCTCAAGAAATCATGGACATTCCAGAAGAGAATTCAAGAAGCCAAAGCCCACAGAGAAGTGATGAAAGCACTCCACAGAGAGGAAGAAGAGGAGAAGGTACTCCACAGTGTAATGAACCTCTAAGAAGGTCAACACAACAAATTCAAACTCATATCAAGTATAAATATTATGCTTTAATGTCTCAAGTAATGAATGTTTTTGAGCCTTTAAATTATGAACAAGCCAAAAATCATAAAGAATGGATGGAAGCTATGAAAGAAGAATATGACTCTATAATGAAAAATGAAACTTGGGAATTAACAGAATTACTTGAAAATAAAGTCCCTATAGGATCAAAATGGTTGTACAAGAACGTAGATGGTAGCATAGACAAATATAAGGCAAGATTGGTTGCAAAAGGTTATTCCCAAAACGAAGGTATAGATTATGAAGATACCTTTTCTCTAGTAGAAAAAATGAACACTATCAGAGCATTGGCCACTAAATATGATTGGAATCTATATCAATTAGATGTGAAGTCATATTTTCTAAATGGGGACTTAAAAGAGGAGATTTATATTGTTCAACCAGAAGGATTTGAAAAGAAGGGACAAGAATATCTTGTATGCAAGTTAAAATAGGCCTTATATGGACTAAAACAGGCACACAGATCTTGGTATGAGAAAATAGATAAATTCTTCTTTCAGCAAGGATTTAACAAAAGCAAAAATGATCGTAATTTGTATGTCAAGATAGATAGAAATGGAAGCATAGCATTAATCTCTATATATGTTGATGTTCTAATAATAAAATGGAGTGTTCATAAAATGATTAAAGATATAAAAAGGAAGTTATCACAGGAATTTGAGATGAAGGATCTTGGACAGATGCATTATTGTCTAGGTCTTCAAGTATGGAGAGATAATGGAAGCACTTTAATCACACAAAGCAAGTATACAAACAAGGTACTAAAGAGATTTCATATGAAAGGATGTAAAGCAAGGAGTACTCCAATGGAACAAAATATCAAATTGAGAAATGATGACGAAACAAAGGAGGTGAATGGAACATTTTATCGAAAATTAGTGGGAAGCCTGGATTATCTCACTACCACTAGACCAAACATTGCTTATGCAGTAAACATACTTAGTCAATTCATGGCTAAGCCTCTTGAAAGCCATTGGATAGCTGCAAAAAGGGTCCTTCAATATTTAAAGGGAACTATCAATTTTGGTATTTAATACACTACTGATTGTAATGTTGAATTGACAGGTCATTCGGATTCTGACTGGGCTGGAAATCCACCACTGGATACATGTTCAATATAGGATCATGAGCGATATCATGGAGCAGTAAGAAACAACCAACAATTTCCTTGTCATCAACTGAAGCATAATATAAAGCATTATGTAGTACCACCTGTGAACCTATATGGCTCAGAAGGATACTCGAAGATGTTGGTGAAGCTCAAGAAGAACCTACAATGATCAGATGTGATAACCAAAGCACCATCAAATTGGCAAACAATCATGTATGTCATGCAAGGTCAAAGCATATAGACACACAATATCATTTTGTAAGGGAAATGGTCCAATCAAAGGAAATTGACTTAATATATTGTAATACAAATGAGAATGTAGCTGACATATTCACTAAGCCTCTTGGAAAGGTTAAATTTGAGATTTGTAGAAGTAAGTTATGTGTTGTAGAAATTCCAGACTATGTTGTAAGCCTAGCTAAGACTTAGACCAACAAACATGTCAATTAAGGGTATGTTTGTGTCTT
The DNA here is from genome assembly GCA_034641835.2 of Pinus albicaulis. NCBI lineage: Eukaryota > Viridiplantae > Streptophyta > Pinopsida > Pinales > Pinaceae > Pinus > Pinus albicaulis. The sequence goes on from CM076571.1 coordinate 835,045,864, forward strand.
ACGTATTGTGTTATAGTGTTTCTGTCATATGGTTGGAATTAAGGGGGGGTGTCTGTATAAATTTATGTTTCTTGCAATACAAAATTACAAGTTTGTGTGATGAGTTGCGTTCTCTGATATGATTTATACTATTAACTTTGCGACAAAGGATTTGTCTTTCTTTAAAAAGAAAAGAAGAAAAACAAACAAATATTTATGAGTATGATTAATTAATAACATTGTTTAAATATGTTATGTTTTAGAGTTTTTAGTTAAAATTAGACAAAAGTTTATTTTTTTATTTTTTTGGGATTAAATCTTAATTTTTGTGATTAAAACTAAATTTTTAACTACATAAAATTCAGCATCATGAAAAAATCCCTGAACACTATAAAAACTTTAAAACTTAAACTTATAATTTTAAAGAAATCTTTACTGGATTGAAGTTTAAAACTAAAACTTATAATTTTAAAGAAATCCTTATTAGATTCTGAACCAATTAAAGAGGAAACTATGCCATATAACAGATAAACTACCATGAATTAAACATTATTCGGAATTTTGTGATCTTTTGATGAATCAATAATCACGAAGCTCTTGTGTGGTATAACTAAAATATGAACGGATTTGGGGCTGTCTGTGAGCTTTAGAGGAATTTTCGTTCATTTCCGTAATCTTGTTTTTAGACTTTTGACTGACTTGACTGGGGGAGTGAAGAAATGATATTTTTAACGGCACTGAGCGGGAAACAAATTTAGATTTCGTTGGTAGTGCCACCCCGTCGAACACGTCGTGGGATCCCGTCGACACGACGGTAAAGAAAGTTTGTGGAAATTTGTTAAATTTGTTTGGATTTTGGATGCAGACAAATTATTTGGGAATCTGTTTGGATTTTGGATGCAGGCAGTGAATGCAGATAATTCACTGCCTTTTCCCACCCACCGCACTACTTTCTTTTCGGAAGAAGATTCTGCAAAGACAGAGATTGGCTTTCTCAACGTGCTAAATCACTTATTTATTTTGTCGTGTATGCAAATTTAAATCCTGTGGAATATGTTGGACATCCAATATCACCCACTCTAAATTTCTTGAAATGTTTAATATTAAAAAATATGATTGCATTCAATTTGTTATTGATTTATTGAAATTTAACCATAATTATTATCTTTAGATTCAATTTGTTGTTGGTTTATTGAAATTTGGGTGTTAATAACCGGTGAAATTAAGCGTGTTCTATTAGAATGGAAAGTCGTAGTTTAACTAGTTTGTTTTTTTGCTTTGAAAATTTTGTAAATCCATGTTATAGTTATCAAACTTCAAGATTTTGAGTGTCTTAGAGGTTTATGATGGTGTTCAATCCATTTCCACCATAAAAAACATGATTCAAACACTGCTACTGCAAGATTTATTAAATTATTTTTGCCCAAGTTCCAGGACTTTTGGCCATTCAGGCAATTCCTCCACCTCCGTAGACAACTCTAAACCGAAATTCTAAAAATAAGAAATGTATATACCCATTTTCTTTGAGTTTTATTAACCATCATTGTATTGTTGTGATTGCTATTTTTTAGATTTATTATCCTTTTCATTATGATTAATTTTCATTTTTTTTTAATATTTATAATAATATCATTTATTTTCTCATTATTATTATTATTATTATTATTATTATTATTAATTTGCGTTGAGGGCTCATGGGTGGCTAGATGTAAAAAGACCATAAGCTAAGCTTATGGGTGGGAGAGAGGAGAGTCATCCTCAATCATTAGTTATGGTTTGTTGGATTAGAGACTAGTGCATTTCAATTCAATTTCTACGAAGTTGTAAGTGAATTAGATTTTTCATCTTACATATATGTTCTTCTCACACATTGTAATGACAAATTATGTAATTATTAATGATTTTTTAAAAATAATGATTTGAATTTCTGTATATAATTTATGCTTAATTATATTTAAATTTTAATCATCATACCACTTCCCTAATTTTCTCCAAATATTTCTCCTTGGGTCCTAGGCTTTGAATTTACCTTTAAGAGATGGGAGATAAAATTTTCCACCCCTCATGTGGATTAGCTAAATTGTTTAAAATTTGTTTTCTTAGTATTCTAATTCCATTGATACTTAAAATTAGATTTCTATTCCATTATATTTAGATATTTACAATTTATTATAATATTTTGGTAATTTGAATGAAAAAAAATATTATAAAAGTATATATATTTTTAAAATTAATAGTGTATTTTTAAGAATGCATTCTACTTTTAAAAGTGTATATTTTAAAATCAATTATTCATTTGTATTTGCACCAAATCATGTTTATAGATATTTGTATGGATTTCAGTTGTGATTTTTAGTAAGCTAATGGATAACTTATACTAATGAAAAATCTTAGAAAATAAAAATGTAGTGTGAATATATATATGTATATGTATATGTAGATGTATGGTGTTTTTAAATGTTGATTTTTGTTTAATTTTTAATTACTTGCATCCCTTTTATTCATTCATGAAATCATTTATTTCATTGATAAACTCATTGTGAGACTAAATATGTGTGCACATTTAACTATAATAGTAATTAGTATTATGATTTTATTTTGTTGTGTTCAAATACAGATATTTGACTATGTAGTTTTCTGTAGTTAGTTAAAATGATGGTTAAATGTTTTGCAAAGAGATTATGTGATATTTTGAAATGTATGATATTTTGAGTGGTCATTCTATTTGTTATGAAGATAGAATAATTATAAAAGAGAATATTGTGGCTAATATTTAGGGTAAAAAATATTGAATAATTATTGTGAAAAATGAGCAAAAAAAAATCATAAAAATGTAGAGAAATATAAATATAATAAAATAAAATAGCCAAAGAACCTAGTGTGAAATAATAAAAGTTATTTAATATTGACATAAAGTTTATATAATAATGAATTTGTTTTACAACCAATGATTATATAATCTCTCAAATCAACTAAGCTTTTGGATCAAGTAAAGTGGCCCTAGAGCCTGACATGAAGTTCTTTGTTATGGTTAGTGGTTGTTGATCACAAGTTTGTGTCTCTTTGATTCTATTGGGGGGAGACCCTCAACAATTTATCTGGTTTACCATCCACTAAAAAATATGGGGAAGAACTCCAAGTTTATCATGCTTTCATTTCAGGTAAAAAAAAAAAGTTTTTTTTAATAAAGTTGTCCATCTTGAACTAGAAAAATTTCTTCCTCTTCTTCACTTCTAACTTTTATTTCTCTTCCCACAAACCCCCCTTCTCATATCTCATATCAAAGGTTTTGGCCGAAAAAATATAAAACTTTTCTCAAATAATATAAAACCCTTAAGTAGTTATTTAGAATTGCTAAGGATACATTTAACTTTATGCGTTTTCAAGGAGTTTACTGAATTCTTTACTCTTGTGACAAATAATGCATTGGCCAAATTGGAAAAACCGTCAAATGTTATCTTAAGGAACATACCACTAACAAATTTCATACCTACATTTTAAGTTAGTAGTCACCAAATATTCTTATAATTCTAAACACCTCATTTTTTTTGACTAAACTAATTTTTTTGCCTCAAAACTTTATGACTCTCAAATCATTTAGAAAATAATGGAAATTGAAAATAGTCAAGTATTTTTATTCATGAACATAATTACATATAAAAATAATCTTAAAAGTTTGTTATTTTTTATCTTGATCATAAAACTATTTCCCTTTCTTGATTTTATTTTAAAAAAATATCATTTTTAAGAAAATTTATATCTCTTACCCCTATGGTTTCCTCTTTTAACCCCTTACCTTCCTCTCCCATTCCCTCCTACTTGCAAGATTTTCTATTTTAAATTATTAAAATAATAATAAATTCACTTTTAACCTTTTATAATATTTATCATTTAAGTTTCTTGTAAGCATTAAATGAGTTTAATTATTTCAAAATGTTTTTTAATTATTTTATTTTATTCATATTTCATAACAAATTTATATTTATTTATTTTTCATTTTTCAAAATGGTTATTTAAAAAAAAATCTGGCAAATCTTACACAACTTCAAAATCATACATATTATATCTATATATTTTTCAGACATCAATAAACATATTTTTTTTTTCATTTTATTGATATGTAAATAATACTTAACTTCAAAATCATACATATTATATCTATATATTTCAGACATCAATAAATATATATTTTTTTCTTTTTTATTAATATTTAAATAATATAAAATAAGCAAATTTAATATGTAAATTTTTTATCAATAACTATAAAAGTAATTAATCTACTAAATTTATAATTTACTATCATAATTCTTCTTATAATTATTAAATAACTTATTAAATATTTAAATTAATTTTAATTTTTGATATTATTAAATTAATTTAGTATCATAATTCCTCTTATAATTATTAAGAAACTTATTAAATATTTAAATTAATTTTAATTTTTGATATTATTAAATTTTAATATAATTTTTTTCCTTTTATATAACATATTTAAAATTTATTTTATTTTTAAAATTATGTTTCAACACATTTTTTTTTCATTTTATTGATATGTAAATAATACTTAACTTCAAAATCATACATATTATATCTATATATTTCAGACATCAATAAATATATATTTTTTTCTTTTTTATTAATATTTAAATAATATAAAATAAGCAAATTTAATATGTAAATTTTTTATCAATAACTATAAAAGTAATTAATCTACTAAATTTATAATTTACTATCATAATTCTTCTTATAATTATTAAATAACTTATTAAATATTTAAATTAATTTTAATTTTTGATATTATTAAATTAATTTAGTATCATAATTCCTCTTACAATTATTAAGAAACTTATTAAATATTTAAATTAATTTTAATTTTTGATATTATTAAATTTTAATATAATTTTTTTCCTTTTATATAACATATTTAAAATTTATTTTATTTTTAAAATTATGTATCAACATAATCCCTTTCTTGATATAAGATATTTGAAATCTTTGGCACATTACCTAATTGCAAAATTTAGAAGTGTCATGGTAAATGGCCGTATATTGCGGATGTCTTACCTAGAAAATCTGACAAAATTGAAAGTGTGATGGTAAATGGCCGTATATTGCGGTTGCCTTACCCGCCAAAATTCAAAGTGTCGTGGTAAATGGTCGTAGTTTTACCCGAAAAATATGCCAAAATTTATGGTAACGGATATGGCCTATTAATGAGCCTGAATGAGGTCATGCTGTATATGTTTATAGTTGGATATGCCTATTAATAAAGTTAGGCTGTATATGCTTATGGTAATAGATAAGGCCTATTAATGAGTTTATAGACTAGAAAATATGTATGGCAGTTGTTATATATGTAAAATATTATGGTTTGTTCTACTAACTTTGTTTCAAGGGATTTGTCTTTCTTTAAAAGGAAAATAAAGGATTAAAAACCAAATAAATATTTACGAGTGTGATTAATTATTGATATTATTTAAATATGTTATATTTTAGAGTTTTTAATTAGAATTAAAACATTTTTTTAATTTATTTTTTTGAATTAAATATTAATTTTTGTGATATAAAATGAATTTTTGACTACTTAAAATTTAGCAAAATTTAGCATATTCTTTTTAAAACTAAAACTTATAAAATCTTCTGAACAGAGGAAAATATGCCATATAATTGATAAACTACAATGAATTAAACATTATTCTGAATTTTGTGAACTTCTCATGAATTAATAATCACAGAACTCTTGTGTGGTATAGTTAAAATATGAACGGATTCGGGGCTTTGTGAGCTTTAGAGGATTTTTCGTTCATTCTCGTTAGCTTGCTTTTAGACTTTTCGCTGACCTGAGTGTCAGACTGAAGAAATGATCTTTTCAGCTGTAGTGAAAGGAAAGGATGAACGGGAAATAAATTCAGATTTAATTGGCAGTGCCACCCCGTCAAACACGCAGTGGGATCCCGTCGTCACTACGGTAAAGAAAGCTTGTGGAAATTTGTGAAATTCGTTTGGAATTTGGGTGCAGAGCGAATTATTTGGGAATCTGTTTGGGTTCAATTCACCCCACCGCACTAAATAACTTGGTTATTTATTATGATTATTTATTATAACTTGATAAAGAATGGTTTAAAGTTCTCATATATTTTACACAAAGGTGTATGAGTCACACCTACTGTTTACATTTAGTATTTTTACTATATAGAGTTTTTCAAATCTAACTTATTCTTAAGTTAGAGAGAAAAGTTGAGAAAATTTGTCAATCATCACAAACCAATATCTCAAATATAGGATTGTTGGAAATTTGAAAATTAAAAACAATAAAAAAAATCCCTTCCTTAACACAGAGAAAACATTTAAAATTTCATTCACAGACAGAGTTTCAACTCAGAAAAATTTATATTCAATATATAAAAAAAACTGTTGTTACAATTCTTCCTCAACTCAGAGGGATTACTAAATAGTTTAACTGCTACAAACACAGTGTAAATCTATCTCTCTGTTATTTTAAAATAACACTCTGTCTCACTAAAACATTCACTTCTGTGAATACTTTGTTTCTCTGGAAAATACACTGCTGTGCAATTCCAAATTCGCACTCTCTGTTTTTCTAAAATACTCTGCTGTGTGTGATTAAAAAAAAAATTACAGCGCTCTGCCTCTGTATATTAACAAAATATCCCAGATTCAATCAATGCCATTAACTGACATTCAACCACAAAATTCACCGCTTGGAAAAACATTAATGGTCTCCATTAACTTCTGTCAGCACCGCTTACAATTCGCATTGATGGCAAATTGAATTTATGGCACCGCTGTTCTTTCTTCCTTTCCGCACTGCTGTGCAATGAAACTGTTCTTTTTAAAAAAAAAATTTACATTGTAAATAAAAATTACATTCACGGCCCCTTTTGTTTTGGCTTTCGGGCCTTTCAAACTTTCCAGAACATATCATTTAAAAATAAAACATTATTCATATATATTATAAATATTAAAAATATTTATAATATATATTAACCTTAGTAAAAAATTTTTACCGAAGGTCTTTAAAAACTTTATGAAACTTTACGGATTTCAAAAAGTAAATAAAACTCTTTTGCAAAAGCTCTTCGCGTTCCAAAATAGGATGATGACGTAGGCCCAATTTGTTATGCGAATTCCAAATTAAATTCACCCTATAAAAATTCGGGTCCGGATTTTGCTTGCTGACGTAAGCTTCAAAATCAGCGCGATTCAATGTTAATGCTCCACAGAAACTCCTGTAGCATTTATCCTTCACTGCATTACAACAGTTGAAGTTATAATTCAACACTCCACCTTAAATTCAACAGTTGGGTCTTCCTGCATACCCATGCATTTTCTGAAATGTTCAAAGCTTTTCTGCTGAAGTGGCTTTGTGAGGATATCTGCAAATTGATCCTCTGTTCAGCAATGCTGCAAAATAATCTCGCCATTGCTTACCAATTCCCATATGAAATGAAACTTGGTGTCAATGTGCTTTGTCCTTTTATGAAAGACTGAATTTTTAGACAATGTAATAGCTGAGCTATTGTCACAAAAAATCACTGTCCCTTTTGTCTGCTCTTGGCATAAATTTCTCAACATTTTTCTCATCCAAACTGCTTGACACGCTGCTGCTATAGCTGCCACATATTCTGCTTCTGCTGTAGATAATGCTACAACGGGCTGTTTCTTAGAATCCCACGAAAAGGCTCCTGAACCCATGTGAAAAACATAACCGGAAGTGCTCTTCCGATCATCTACACTTCCAGCCCAATCACTGTCAGTGTATCCAACTAAATACGAATTTTCAGTAGTATAAAAAATACAAACCTTTTAGTACCTTTAACATACCTCAAAATTCTTTTTCTTTGCTTACTTGAATGTGCATCCTTTGGCTTTCCATGAATGAAAAATCAAACTAACTGACATCGACTGATTGCATTATGTCCGGCCTAGTTGCAGTCAAATACATGAGGCTGCCAACTATGCTCTTGTATAAACTAGGATCAAAATCTTTACTGCTGTCTTCTCTGCTGAGTTTTAATCCCATCACTGTTGGAGTGATTGCTGCTTTGCATTCCTGCATGTTAAATCTTTCAAGAACCTCATTAACATACTTTTCCTGTGAGATAAAAATCCCATTATCATCTTCTTCTACTTCTATTCCCAAGAAGTATCTCAACAAACCCATGTCAGTCATTTCAAATTCTTCCTTCATGACTGTTTTAAATTGTTCAATAAGGCAATCATCATTACCTGTAAAAATAACATCATCAACATATAAAACTACAATCAAAATTTTACCATCTTGTTCTTTGATGTAGAGGGTGGGTTCTCCCTCACACTTTTCAAAACCATTTTCCAGTAGATATGAATCTATCCTACTGTACCACGCTCTTGGCGCTTGCTTCAGCCCATAAAGAGCTTTCTTCAATTTACACACTTTGTGCTCTTGGCCTTTCTTTACATAGCCGAGAGGTTGTTCAATGTAAGCCTCTTCCATTAACACTCCATTCAGGAATGTTGACTTCACGTCCATTTGGTAAACTTTCCACTTGTTTTGTGCTGCTATGGACAGCACTGCTCTCACGGTTTCCATTCTGGCAACCGGTGCGAAAGTTTCCTCATAATCTATCCCATGCTTCTGCTTATAACCTTTGACCACAAGCCTTGCCTTGTGTCTCTCTATCTTGCCTTCAGCATTACTTTTGGTCTTGTAGACCCATTTAACTCCAATAACATCTTTACCTTTTGGGAGTTCAACCAAATCCCAAGTTTTGTTCCTCTCTATGGCATTTATTTCCTCATCCATAGCTTCTATCCATTTCTCATCCTTGATGGCTTCTTCGAAATGAACAGGATCATCAACATGAAAATATAAAGCAAACAAAGAATTGATACCTTCATTAGCTATATCTTGTTCATAAATTTCTTTCAAACTTCTGAATTTCTTACCTCTTTCTGTAGGTGTACAAGTGCTTGAAGAAGCACTTGAATTTCCTCCTTGTGGTGTGCTTGGAGAAGCACTTTCATTTATTCTCAAGGGTGTGCTTTGCTGCTCTTTTGTTGGTGTTGCTGTTTGGGGATGTATTTCAGCCAACTCATCATCATTTTCATCATGAGATAAACAGTGTTTAACATTTACTATCTTCTCTATGCTTCCATCCCAAGCTTCCTCTTCAATGAACTGAACATCCCTGCTCACAATAAACTTCTTGGTGGATGGGTTATATAACCTGTATGCCTTGGATTCCTCACTGTATCCAATGAAAATATATTTCTCCCCCTTGCTATCCAACTTCTTCCTTAGCTAATCCGGAATGTGTGCATAAGCCACACATCCAAAAACCTTCATGTGTGTGACATCATGCTTTGTGCCACTCCATGCCTCTTCCGGCACTTTGTTCATAACTGCTTTTGTAGGGCACCTGTTCAAAATATACGCTGCACAATGTACATCTTCAGCCCAATAATCATTTAGCAAATACTTTGCCTTTAACATACTCCTCACCATGTCCATTATGGTTTTGTTCTTCCTTTCGGCTACTCCATTTTGCTGCGGAGTATATCTAGTTGTAAACTACTTATGAATACCATTTTCTCTACAAAAACGTAGAAATTTTTTAGATATATACTCACCTCCTCTATCAGTCCTTAAGACTTTGATATGCCGCCCACTTTGTTTCTCAACAAGTGCTTTGAAATTGCAAAATTTTTTAAACACTTCACTTTTGTTTTCCAAAAAGTAAACCCAAGTTTTTCTTGTGAAATCATCTATAAATGTTAAGATATAGTGGCTATTAGCAAGTGATGGAGTTTGCATCGGTCCACACACATCTGAGTGGACAATCTCTAAGGGTGCTTTTGCCCTTATGCTTTTCCCGGAAGGAAAACTTTCTCTGTGTTGTTTCCCCAAGATACAACCTTCACAAAGGCTGTGTCCAAATTTTCTCTATCAATGATAAACCACCAGTCATTCCTTTTCTGTTCAACAGATTAAGACCTCCAAAGTTGAGATGTCCAAATCTCAAGTGCCATAACCAATTATCATCTTTTGGTTTTCTTTGGAAAGTCTCTTGTGCCACTGCTGCTTTCTCTTCTTCATTCTTCAAGTCTGCTCTCATTCTGAGAGGGAACATCCTGTTCTTTGTCATCTTCACTTCAACAATACACTGTTTTCTGGGTGGTTTGTCCATGATGGTACAAACATCATCCTCAAAAAATACATTATACCCCTTATGGACAAGCTATCCAATACTTAAGAGGTTACACTTCATTCCTAGAACATAATAAACATCTGTTATGGATTTCTTTGCTCCTTTCCTTGTTAAAACATTTACAGTTCCTTTTCCCATAATAGAAACTTTGTTATCAGTTCCTAGTGTGACTTGTGACTTCACACTTTCATCTAACATGGAAAACATTGCTACGTTTCCTGTCATATGGTTACTGCAACCAGAGTCTAGAAACCATAACTCCTCACTTTTTTCTTCAGCCATATTACAAGCTAAAAATAAATTATTTTGGCTGATATTTTCTTTAGTGAAATTTGCGCTAGTTTTACTTGCCATATCTTGCTGCTTCTTTCTACATTCATTAGCATAATGACCATATTTTTTACAATGGTAGCATTGGACATTGGACTTATCATACCTTTGTCCTTGAGCATTCTGCTGACCACTTTGCTGGCTGCTGCCTTGGCCTTGATGCTGATTTGGATTGTTGCCCCTTCCTTGAGCATTTGCTGGACTGTTCCTTCCACCTCTGTTCTGGCTTCTGCCTCTTCCTCTCTTGTTTCCTCCTCGCTCTTGCCCTCTTCCTCTTCCGAAAGAACATCTGGGTCTTAAAAGTATGTTCAAGAGATGAAGCCACTCCCACCCAATTCCCCGTTCATGGGTCAATGCTGATGCAAGGAAGCCATTCCACTGAAAAATTTGTGAGATCCCTAGTCTCCTCTATGGTGGTGACAATCACATCGAATCTTGAGGGTAAACGTCTCAAGAGTTTTTCAACAATCCTCTTGTCCTCAAGAGTCTCTCCATGAGATCTGATTTGAGTGACTATTCCAATCACATGAGTGAAGAATGAGTCAATATTATCTGACTCTTTCATACAGAGAGTCTCAAAGTCTCTCCTCAAAGAATCGAAGTTGTCGGTTTTCATCACAGCCTTGATAAGCTGTCTTGAGAGTTTCCCATGCTTCACTGGATTTCTTGGCTGCTGCTATCCTTGGAAACACACTCTCATGCACTGCTTGATATAAGAAGAAAAGAGCCTTGGCATCTTTCTTCCTATTGTTCTTCAACTGTTCTCTTTCTGCTTGAGTTAAAACAAAAAACTCTGCTTCATTTGTTGGCTCTTCAAAGCCATCCTCAACTAATTCCCATAAATCTTGGGAGACAAATAATGCTCTCATAGTTATTGACCAGTAGTCATAATTTTTCCCATTAAACATTGGGAGACGGATATTTCCCATACCCATTCCAGTGCTGGCTCCAGCCATTCTGCACTCTTTAACTATGCTTCAAAAACACTTGACTGTGTGTTTAAAACTAACCAACTGTACTGCAACAGTAACACAAAACTGTATAGAGAAATACCTTTGGATTTCTTTTGACTGAGTCTTCACACTGCTGGAGAAGCTGTTGCAACTAAGAAGTCCTTTCCTTCAGCTTATTTGACCTTCAAATAGCCTGGATTAGCTCCGATACCATGTTGGAAATTTGAAAATTAAAAACAATAAAAAAAATCCCTTCCTTAACACAGAGAAAACATTTAAAATTTCATTCACAGACAGAGTTTCAATTCAGAAAAATTTATATTCCATATATAAAAAAAACTGTTGTTACAATTCTTCCTCAACTCAGAGGGATTACTAAATAGTTTAACTGCTACAAACACAGTGTAAATCTATCTCTCTGTTATTTTAAAATAACACTCTGTCTCACTAAAACATTCACTGCTGTGAATACTTTGTTTCTCTGGAAAATACACTGCTGTGCAATTCCAAATTCGCATTCTCTGTTTTTCTAAAATACTCTGCTGTGTGTGATTAAAAAAAAAATTACAGCGCTCTGCCTCTGTATATTAACAAAATATCCCAGATTCAATCAATGCCATTAACTGACATTCAACCACAAAATTCACCGCTTGGAAAAACATTAATGGTCTCCATTAACTTCTGTCAGCACCGCTTACAATTCGCATTGATGACAAATTGAATTTGTGGCACCGCTGTTCTTTCTTCCTTCCCGCACTGCTGTGCAATGAAACTGTTCTTTTTAAAAAAAAAAATTACACTGTAAATAAAAATTACATTCACGGCCCCTTTTGTTTTGGCTTTCGGGCCTTTCAAACTTTCCAGAACATATCATTTAAAAATAAAACATTATTCATATATATTATAAATATTAAAAATATTTATAATATATATTAACCTTAGTAAAAAAACATTATTCATATATATTATAAATATTAAAAATATTTATAATATATATTAACCTTAGTAAAAATTTTTTACCGAAGGTCTTTAAAAACTTTATGAAACTTTACGGATTTCAAAAAGTAAATAAACTCTTTTGCAAAAGCTCTTCGCGTTCCAAAATAGGATGATGACGTAGGCCCAATTTGTTATGCGAATTCCAAATTAAATTCACCCTATAAAAATTCGAGTCCGGATTTTGCTTGCTGACGTAAGCTTCAAAATCAACGCGATTCAATGTTAATGCTCCACAGAAACTCCTGTAGCATTTGTCCTTCACTGCATTACAGCAGTTGAAGTTATAATTCAACAAGGATCATCCCCTCTTAATGTTTACATTGCAAAAATTTATTGAAATCACACATAAATAACAAATACACAATCATTCTTTATTTGATTTACAACTTATCAATATAGGCTCCATTAAGTTGCCTCATAACCCTTGTAAATGTGTGATCAGCAAGTTGGACTCGTGAACTCCCGAATCAAGGACCTACCGAAGTCATTATCGGACAATATCTCCGAATCAAGGACCTACCGAAGTCATTATCGGACAATGTCTCTCATTAGAGGATCACTCCAAGTCTTCAACGAATGAAGGATCCTTCCCTAAATCAGCAACTCCCATACTATCTGGACAACCATCCATGTTGAGCCTGAAGTGTAGTTGTTATAAAAGAGTTTAAGAGGTTCAAATTCTTCATTGAATTCATCATCAAAATTCAATGGATATTCATCAGTGGCTATATTTGTTCATTCTTTCCCTTTTAACATATTACTGGCATGACTTCTCCAAGCTCTATGCCCAATTTTCCTGCAATAGTAGCATTCAATTTCACCTTTGTTTGCATTTTTCTTTCTCATCCTTGTCTTTGTAAACAATGCATTTTCTACTGGAGAGTTCTCTTCTATATCTTTCGGTTTTAGTCTCTTTTCCTCTGCATTTTTTTTGAAGACATTTGACTCAAAGTAAACACAACATTATTATAACTTGAAGGAAGACTATTTAGTAATATTGCTTTAGCATCTTCATCCTCCACCTTAGCACTTTGCTTCAGGTAATTGTCTTAGAAGAGACATTAAATTATTTACATGACTCGACATAGATGTCTCCTCATTCATTTCTAGTCTAAATAATTGCAATTTTATGGAAAATTTTGCATTTGTAATTTTACACCAAATAGTTAATTCAACTATTCCCATATTTCTTTAGATGGTTTAATTAAATCTACAAGATTTAATTGGGAATGTGAAAAAGCAAGTCCAATAATAGACTTAGTTTTATCATCTCTATTTTTTCATTCAATTAACTCTTTAACATCTGCAAGTGCTACTTCTGAACCATTCACTATACCCCACAAATTTTTATTCATTAATTACATTTGTATTTTCACTTTCTATGAAAAAAATTAAGCCACTGCATTTTTCTAAAACCATGAATTCCATAATTAAAAAAAAATTAAAAAACAAACCGAAAATACCTTAATTTCGCCTCTAAAATTCCCCTCTAACAGAGAAAATGCTTCTAACTCCTCGCTTGACATAGAGCTACATGTTTTGAATGGGCCAGCATTCTGCACTTTGGTATACACTTGAATTGATTTGGGCTGCACTGCGTTATTATTAACGATCTTGTGATTTGGGCTGCGTAAGATGGTAGCTTACCATTTGTCAGCTACTTGGACATTGCGCGAGCCTTTGACTAGGCTCCAACGCTCCGCGAGCTAAGCACAAGTAAGCGCTAGCTGCTGCCTCAAACTATGATTCTTTGTCGTTTGATTCTCTGACCTTTTGTCAAGGAGGAAGCGGCTCTTCAAAGGACGTACAACAGACAACGACTTCATCCCTGCGCAATGGCTCTCTCTGATCGAAACACACGTAACTCATTATACAATTTCCAAGCAGTTGGTGGATTTGCGATTGTACAATGGCTACGGATTCGATTCACTGCAGTCTTGAATTAAGAAATGAATAACCACCGTCTTACAAACCCATCCTTGAGGGCGATTGCCGATTGTTGTAGACATAATTAAACGCTCCAAGCTCAACTCCTTCAGTTATGTTGTGTACCAGTGCTTAAACTAATTTATGTTGGTCGATTCAGCTCTGATATCATGATAAATAACGATTTAGAGTACTTATAGGTGTTTATTTCAAATCTAATTTATTTTTAAGTTAGAAAAAGAGATTAAAAAAATTTCTAAACTATCACAAACCAACATCTGAAATATAAAATGTAATCATTAATTCCAACATAATTTGTAATTTTATTATTTCTTATATTTTTATTATATTCATTTATATTTTAAATTTTTTTAATATCTATAATAATATAATATTTATTATTTAAAAATTTAATTTTTCAAAAAATATTATTATTTATTTTATTTTAATTTCTTCAATTCGTTTAAAAATAAAACTCACCTTATTATAGTCGTGTCTATTCCATCTCTAAAATCAATAATTATTTTGCTCAACTCTTAATTTGAGATCCAAAAACTTCTTTGGAGTAGTGCATTTATTTCTCTTTCTTATTTCCAAGGTCACTAATTATATCTCAAAAATTTTATCTAGAAAGAATATCAAAACCCTTTTTAAAGTATATAAAACTAATAAATATCTAATCAACTATGGCAAAGATAAATTTGAACCTATGCTAAACCAAGGGGTTTAACAAATTCCCTACAAATACAACATGTCTTATTGTGAACAAATAGGCAAATCAATCAAAACCTAGCATTCCATACAATTACAACATGTCATATTGTGAAAAAATAGGCAAATCAATCAAAACCTATCTTGAAAAGCACATTTCTGGCAATCGCCACAACCTCAGTTATAAATCAACTATAGCCAAACATTTCACAATTCTAAATACCTTATATGTATCGACCAAGCCAAAATACTAGCCTCTCAACTTATTACTCCTCTTGCATCTTATGTAAGGCTCTTGAAATCAAGAAAAACCCCACTAATTCCAATTGTGAAGATGACTATAAACTCAATCAATATCGGAAACCTGCCATCCATTTCCTAGTCAACAATTCTCCTTCATTCCCCACCCTACTCCATTCCTTTCTATGTAAATCTTGTAATCCAATTGTTCCTCACCATTCTTAGATTCTATGTTCTTACTCCTCATAGCTTCTCATTTTCATGTTTTTTTTGCACTTTTGTGTTTCTTTCTTGCATTCCTCCTAAGAATTTACTTGCTAAGTTTTTTAGTTGTTTTAATTTTCTTCTCTCTCTCTCTCTAAATTGGTTTTTCTTTTCTAATCTCAATTTCCCATCCTATATATCAATGATCATTTTCCTTAACCTTTTTTTTAAATTCTTGTGAACTAGTGAAATCAACAACTAGGGTAGGCTCCTACTCATGTGAAATAGGGTCAATTCCATCCACTACCACTCTAATCTCCAGGCATGCCCACGAGGCCCCAATCATGACACAAGGCTAAACCAACAACAACACAAGGAATGCCTTTAAACTGCACTCTATTGTTAACTGATCTACACATGGGGGAACATTTTCCTTATCTTTTAGTTTTAATAAATTACTTTAATCTTTATTATTATTTCCCAAATTATATTAATTATTTTAATAATATGCTTAACTTTTTTCTCATATGTACCCCCTTTTATAAATATCTTTACATTGGCATTCTCTTTTAAATAATTCTTCCATCTTTGTTTTCTTTGACGATGAGTGGAGTGTCTACTTGAAACATAGGATGTTTCAGAAATACAACATAGATCAACCCCAAAAAATAGCTCAAGCATTATGAAAAATTATGAAAACCTTCACACTCAAATTTGATTTAATATATAATTTTTTTGGTTTGTTGTTTAAGAAAAAAAATATAGTTTAAACATTTTAAGAATTTTATTTTTATTTTTATTTTTTTGGCTCAAAGTAATGGAAAGGGAAACTTAAACGACATTGTTTTTGGCTAAAACAAAAAATCCAATGATGTATGAAAGATCGATAGGATTACTTCATTAAGGTTTTCAATATATGCATGCTCTTTGATAGAAATTATTGCATAAACTCTACTTTCCGTGAATAAAGGAAAGTCCCCACTCGTAGCTTTGCTTCTTGAGGTTCTTTGTAGATATGAGGTGTTAAGGTTCACAGAAATGATGGCCCTTCAAAAATAGAATAATCTTAAGAGAGATGGGGTAGAGGATTATAATAAGAAAAAAAAAAATTGGGGATGAATATTGTTTCTAACCCTTGCCTCAAAACAACCTATGAACACCCTTGAAAGTAAGTAGGTCCCATTCAACAACACAAAAATAAGGAATATATGAGACTAATAGAGGTGAGAATGTTGATTGTGTTATACATAAGCCTCCCAGTCTTTGAAAGAATAATTCTAATGATGGTAGCTATTGGGGGGGGGCATTTCATTTCTATATTTCCAAGGAAAGTCATTTAAAATATCATTTTTTTTGGAAAACATATATAGAGGGAAATTAATGGATTTTGGTAAGGAAGATGACAAGTTCATCACTAATGGCCATCTACATGTTCCTTTCTTGCACCTCTACCATATTTTAAACACTTAAGTAGTTTGTGGCTATAATTTTGGAGGACACACATAGAAATGGTGCTAGCTAAGGGAGGGATGGTAAATCGCTAGATTTGATACCCTTTGAACAATGTTAGAGATCACAAAGGCCATTCAAAGTAATATAGTCATCTTTGATAGTTTAAAAAATGGTGTTATTGATGATAATACAAAGGAACCCGTCATTTCCAATTAATAAGCATTGTTTGTTGTTAGTTTATCTTATGATAACTTGTTATACTATGTTCTAAAACTCTTTTTCTATCGTTGTTTAAGGTTTTCATTTTACACATGTTTATAACTGGATTATGGATACTTCTCATATTTGCAATTTTACTACGTTTCATAGATATGATAATAACTAATTATCCTATGAATTTTATCTTATTATGAATTCACGACTTAGAATTATCTCCACATGATCCATTTCATTTTATATCAAATTTCATTATGAAGGGTTTTTTATTTTTTATTTTTAAAAAGAATATGTAATCTTTGATTGGATATAGAAAAAATTATATTATATGAGTGGCTTAATCAAACTTATGCTAATCATACACTACTTGATAATTGTACTTCTGTTGCATTGTAAGTTGGTTTCATTTATTAAAAAAATATCATGTAACTTTAAAAATAGATTATACAAATATTAGTTTCATATAACAATATCCTGTGTGATAAATTATTTTTCATATATATATATATATTCCAATGAAAAAATTCAAAAAATTCTATTTAGATAAATAAAATTACTTTGTCAAATGTTAGATAACATTTTTGATATCTTTTAACACTGATAACTAAAGATGCATGACAGTCTTCTTTATATTAAATCAAAATTTCAAAACTAATGTCAAATTCTAGATCCTTTTTGAAAGGCTTGATAAGGAGAATATCCCATACACAAATTGATTCATTTATTCCTCCAATGAAGGGGCCTTAAGTATTAAAACATTATGAAAACTTAAAATCAATGATCATGTATATACATAGAAGAATGTCCTTAATTTCCATAAACACTTCATAGGTTCCGTTGTTTATCTCTATACCTTCTTTAGATAATCCACGTGTTATATTGTTTATGTTCCTATAAAAATGTGTAAAAGAAATAAGGGTGAAGGTTCACTATAAGGTTAACACATCAAGTATGGAGGTTGAAGAAGTTCCTCAAGATAAAATCTCCTTTTATCCACTAAAATCTGGGTTTGTGTAGCACTATATTCCTATATGAACATTAGCACTAGTTTATTTTTAAATACATTAGCTAAAAAGAAAAAGGATAATTATAACTTTTAAAGTAACATTGTGGCTAAAGAATAGGTACATTATTCCCTAAGTCTCACTTTCGGGAGGAGTTACCAAAGAGACACTAATCAATAAACTACCGTGGATATTCCATTGAACAATTCATCATCATCATCATCATCATATATATATATATATGTGTGTGTGTGTGTGTGTGTGTGTGTGTGTGTGTGTGTGTGTGAAATCTATACTATGAGGAATAATTATCCTTGGATTCCAAGATATATTAAATAATTATTTCTACCTATAAATACAATGTATGAAGTATAGAAAATAGAGATGAACGAAAAAAAAGAACAATCAAAAATCATAATGACACAAGATATGCTCTGGGAAACCCTTATGAGAGAAAATCAGCTGGAAGATGAGGCTCCTCTGCTCTCTCTTTATTTGAATGGAAAGAGATCCAAGTATAAATGAGTGAGACCTATGGCTCATGGGATGCTACTGAACACAAAACCACCATATTTTTTCTCTCTCTCTCTATCCACTTATATATACTATGCTTATTTACAGAAATTAATTCCTCGAATAGAATGGGACCACTTTTCCTCTTAATGGCTCATTTAACATAGTCTGGCAATCTACTAGTGGCTAAATTTGACTCCTTAAACACTTAATTACAATTACAATATTGATCCTTATAAAGTATTCTCCATCATGTTTACATGGATATCTCCTTTTTCATGAATAATGTGGCTTATCATTGAAAAACACAACAAGAAATTATTAATTTTATTTTTGTTTAGTCAAATTGAGGAAATTCGAAATTCTAGATCAACAAACAGATTGCAGTAGTTAAATGAGGTGACATGGAACTTGTCACTTAGTTAAATAATTTAATTAGAGTTAGGGTCATGAAGTTCAGTTGTATGTAGTGATTCCTAAATTTTAGGAGGCTAGGTTGAGTTAATTTCAATTGTAAACAGTTAAACTAGTTCTAATTGTTAATAGAACTAGTGTGTGGTCAGTTAAATAGTGGAACACTAGTCTAACTCAGAGATCATCTAGTTAACTGGTCAATCAACTAATAATTATATCATCCATGCAAAGAATAATGGTTTCCCAACTATGGTGTAGTTTCCAAGGCAATGTACAATTAATTATATACTAGATTGAGTGTATAGCTATTGTATTTGTCAAGTGATCACCCCACAGGAATTGTGCAAGAAAATAGGGGGAAATTCCCGAAGAATAGGAGCCTATTTCCTTAGGAATTGCAAAAGGAAATAGGGTCTCAAGAAGAGGTTGGAATTGACTAAGTTTAGGTCAAAGCTTCTTGATGAGCAGAGAGATAGGTTATTCACTTACATGGTGTGCTCAGTTGAGCAAAGAAATTGTAATACATCTCTACTCATCAAATTAATGAAAACATACATTGAGGTTTTTAGCAGTTTTCTTTCCCCAGGAAGAACACTATTTGCATTACAGTTTGATTTCTTATTACATGTTTGAGATTTTTTTCTAAATTGTGAATTACTTTCCGCAGAGCAGTGGAGTAGGTTTGTGTCTTATGATTTTGATTAAAAATTCATGATAAATTCCAAATCCACACATATTTTTTACATGGTATCAAAGCAAAATTCACATTAGAGTGGGAATTTTGAAGTTGTTTTTCAGTAGTTTTGAATTTGCAGTTTAATGTAGCGGGATCTCTTTAGAGTTGGGAAGATGAGCTTCAATGGTTTGAGGATAGAGTATGCCTTGGAAGGCATCTATAATTTCATCGCATATAAGGATCACATGGAGTTGGTATTGGATGAAAATGGCTTGCTAGAATACATCAAGACAAAAGTTTCAAAACCAAGATCAATTGATATAGAGAACCTAGCTCAGTGGAAGAAAGATGTAGCTAGAGCCAGGAGGATCATCCTGGAGGGAGTGAGAGACCACATAGTCTTGAAACTACATGGAAAAGATACTCCCATTGCTATGTGGAAGACCCTCAATGAGCTATTCAGAAATATAAATGAAGCCAAGAAATTTTAACTGATGAACAAATTGAGGATTGTAGACAAAAGGTATGTGGTATTCTTTAGATATGGGAAGGCCTACCTCAATCATTGATCAGAGGATCAATATTTTAGCTCAAAATGTAAGTGCTCAGATTTTAATGCAACTAGAACAAAAATGACCGGCTCGTCTCCAGGAATCCAATGCAACTCATATCATTGAAAACTGAGTTCGGATGAAGGAGTTATGGTATGTTGATCGTCGTTCAAAACAAGCAATTTTTTATAAAAAAAAATTGCAGAACAGGTACACGCTGATGACATGCTAGCCCAGTGAGCATTCAGGGTATCTTCTTCAGTTTTTTCCAATGGAACTGTGACAAGTGTCACTGCTGAATTCACCAATTTAGTTAAGCGAAGGTGAAATTTGTCCAATGACCTCGTAAGGTTGAATTTTGGGTTCATGATATTAATTCCACTTATATCTACTATACTTATTTACGGAAATTAATTCCTCGAATAGAATGGAACCCCTTTTCCTCTTAATGGCTCATTTATAACATAGTCTGGCAATCTACTAGTGGCTAAATTTGACTCCTTCAACACTTAATTACAATTACAATATTTATCCTTCTAAAGTATTCTCCATCATGTTTACATGGATATCTCCTTTTTCATGAATAATGTGGCTTATCATTGAAAAACACAACAAGAAATTCTTAATTTGATTTTTGTTTAGTCAAATTGAGGAAATTCGAAATTCCAGATCAACAAACAGATTGCAATAGTTAAATGAGGTGACATGGAACTTGTCACTCAGTTAACTAAGTTAATTAGAGTTAGGGTCATGAAGTTCAGTTGTATGTAGTGATTCCTAAATTTTAGGAGGCTAGGTTGAGTTAATTTCAGTTGTAAACAGTTAAACTAGTTCTAATTGTTAATAGAAATAGTGTGTGGTCAGTTAAATAGTGGAACACTAGTCTAACTCAAAGATCATCTAGTTAAATGATCAATCAACTAATAATTATATCATCCATGCAAATAATAATGGTTTCCAAACTATGGTGTAGTTTCCAAGGCAATGTACAATTAATTATATACTAGATTGAGTGTATAGCTATTGTATTGGTCAAGTGATCTCCCCACAGGAATTGTGAAAGAAAATAGGGGGAAATTCCTGAAGAATAGGAGTCTATTTCCTTAGGAATTGCACAAGGAAATAGGGTCTCAAGAAGAGGTTGGAATTGACTAAGTTTAGGTCAAAGCTTCTCGATGAGCAGAGAGATAGGTTATTCACTTACGTGGTGTGCTCAGTTGAGCAAATAAATTGTAATACATCTCTACTCATCAAATTAATGCAAACATACATTGAGGTTTTTAGCAGTTTTCTTTCCCCAGGAAAAACATTATTTGCATTACAGTTTTATTTCTTATTACATGTCTGAGATTTTTTTCTAAATTGTGAATTACTTTCCGCAGAGCAGTGGAGTAGGTTTGTGTCTTATGATTTTGATTAAAATTTCACGATAAATTCCAAATCCACACATATTTTTTACATGGTATCAAAGCAAAATTCACATTAGAGTGGGAATTTTGAAGTTGTTTTTTAGTAGTTTTGAATTTGAAGTTTAATGTAGCGGGATCTCTTTAGAGTTGGGAAGATGATCTTCAATGGGTTGAGGATAGAGTATGCCTTGGAAGGCATCTATAATTTCATCGCATATAAGGATCACATGGAGTTGGTATTGGATGAAAATGGCTTGCTAGAATACATCAAGACAAATGTTTCAAAACCAAGATCAATTGATATAGAGAACCTAGCTTAGTGGAAGAACGATGTAGCTAGAGTCAGGAGGATCATCTTGGAGGGAGTGAGAGACCACATAGTCTTGAAACTACATTGAAAAGATACTCCCATTGTTATGTGGAAGACCCTTAATGAGCTATTCAGAAATATAAATGAAGCCAGGAAATTTTAACTGATGAACAAATTGAGGATTGTAGACAAAAGGTATGTGGTAGTCTTTAGATATGGGAAGGCCTACCTCAATCATTGATCAGAGGATCAGTATTTTAGCTCAAAATGAAAGTGCTCATAGTTGAATGCAACTAGAACAAAAATGATCGGCTCGTCTCCAGGAATCCAACACAACTCATATCATTGAAAACTAAGTTCAGATGAAGGAGTTATGGTATGTTGATCGTCGTTCAAAACAAGCAAATTTTTATAAAAAAAATTGCAAAACAGGTACACGCTGATGACATGCTAGCCCAGTGAGCATTCAGGGTATCTTCTTCAGTTTTTTCCAACGGGACTGTGACAAGTGTCACTGCTGAATTCACCAATTTAGTTAAGCGAAGGTTAAATTTGTCTAATGACCTCCTAAGGTTGAATTTTGGGTTCATGATATTAATGTGGTGAATTTTTTAATTTTTTTTTTAATTTTAAGGATTGGATATATATATATATATATATATATATATATGTGTGTGTGTGTGTGTGTGTATATATATATATGTGTATATATATGTATATGTATGTATATATATGTATGTATATATATGTATGTATATATATGTATGTATATATATATATGTATATATATATATATATATATATGTATATATGTATATATATATGTATATGTATATGTATATGTATATATATGTATATATATATATATATATATATATATATATATATATATATATATATATATATATATATATCTTTGTAATAGTTTTATGATCATGTGTTATGTTATATTATTATTATATATTAATATATAATATTAATTTCAAATCTGAATTAATATTTTAATTTCCACATATATATTATATCCTAAGTCTGATTTTTTATTTAATTTCAGTGGCACATTGCTAAACCATAGTCTTCATTTAAACATTTGTATGGGGTATATATTAAAGTTTGGACAACCTATATGTTTAAAGGTCCAAGGTATATATATTATGGCGTATATTAAATTTCCGATCGTATATAATATCCGTTGGCATATTAAATTTGTAGTCAAGGTTTTAAATGGCATAATATTTCGTTGCAAAATAGTGTATGGAGGGTCGTGGTCGGGGTTCGACCCCGTGACCTCCCCCCAAAACTATGGGCCTCTACCAATGGGTCATGGGCCCTGTTCCTTGAAAACCATTGCGTTGAACCTATGCTTGAATGCCTTTTTTGATCTGGTGGTGGGAACAGAGGGGGTAAGCCCCGTGAGCCAACCCTCCTCCACGTGACCCTGCGATGTGATTGCACTCCAACCACTCAATGATAATGTGGATTTAGATCTAATATTAAGCCTAATTAATCCTCCTAATAATTAGCGGCGGAATTATCAATGGCACTAAATTCAGAGATTCTACCAAATTTGTTGGAGTTAGCTGGAGTCCTTCAAGATTTGGAGGAGAAATTGAGGGAAAATTTGTTTTTCCATAACTGAGTCAATTTTCGACCAAATTGAGCTCATAAAGAGTCATTATTGGCTAATTGGCATGCTATGAACACATTGGAATAGGTTGCAAAGGAATATGAGCAATTTTACAGAGGTTTTTGTTACGTTGAAGAATTTGGAAGCTTAGCGCCATTAGGAGGGAAGGCCATTCCTAGAGCATATGAAGGCCAAATTGAGTAAATAAATATTTTTTTCTAATATATTTCAAAATTTTGAACTCATTGGAATAGGTTACAAGATCATTTGATGCATGTAAATAGAAATTTGAGCACAATTGAGCTAATAGAGAGGCACAAGCCATGGAAGATGGACCACTGAGATGTAGCCCAGGAGAGGTGAATTCCTTCATCAAAACTATGTTTTAATGGATAAATTGTGATGGTTCGCTGTTATTTATGTTTCTATTGTTCATAATTTTTAATTCATGCTTTATTTTATCAAATCCTCCCATAAAAATCAGTTTAAATTCTTTTTTTGACACACATAAGAAATAGGGAAACCTGTACATCAAGCATAAGATTACTAAATAAGTTTTATATCTGAAAATCAAATTAGCACAACAAAACTAACATTTATAATTCAGATCAAGTTGGTATCAGAGCTTGGTTGAAAGGAAAGGTTATTTTCCTGATAGTTTCTTGAAATTTTGTGAAAGTTTAATGGTTGCAAATTTGTGATGTTGACAACGTTAAAGTTGCAGAAAGGTGAAAGAAAATTGTTGGTTGCAAGTCCTAAAGTTAGAACGAGAAGAAGGAGAGCTACAAGAGCACCATCTTCACCCAAAATTCCACTCATAGCTGCACTTGAATAACCTCAAGTTTTGTCTCAAGAAGTTGAGATTGAAGGGGTACAAATTGCACAAGAAGCTGAGTTGATTGAAGATGTACAAGCATCATAAGTTGAGCTTGAATCCATAGCCATCATGTCAGGTGTTGGAGAGAATCAAGGACATTCATAATAGGAATATGTCAAGAGAGAATTAAAACACATAAAGAGGATGGTTAAAGTTATGTTTGATGTATTTACTGTTGGGATGGCAGGAGAAGGTTCCAAGCCTCCATATGGAGAAGGAAATTCAGATGGTAAGAAGGATGAAGAGAGGAGTTCAAATGGCAGTGGAGGAAAGCCACCTCCATCTCCGCCATATTCATCATCCTCATAATCTCCATCAGCATCATCTTCCACTTCCACCACAAAAACCACTCACACTCACTCAAAAGCCACAAAAGGAAAAACTCCATTACTCAAATTGGACATTAAGTTTGAACTTCCCATGTACAATGGCAAGGTAAATGCAGAGAGGCTTGAAAATTGGATACGTCAATTGGAGGTGTATTGTAGAATTCAGAACCTTCATGAATATGACATAAATATCTAGTTGGATTCATTAAGGCTAGAAGGAGCATCACTAGTCTGGTGGGAAGCAAAGACTCAAGAGGAAATTCGAATCCATGGTAAGATATCCATTTCTTGGGTTGATTTTATTTCTTCCATTAAAAGACTATTTTATCCATTAGTCTATATGCAAGAATTTGTTATGAGTTGGAAAAATTTTAAGCAACTCAAGGGCCAAATAGTTAAAGAATATAGCTAGGAGTTTAGGAAAAGGGCTTTGTTGTTAGGAATAAACTTGAATTCCCAAGATACACTCTTGAAATATGTTTGGGGTTTAAATTCTTATTTGAAACATATTATACTTATGTTTAACCCAATAAATATAGATGAAGTCTGTGTTCAATCCACACACTTAGAGGCAAGAGGGAAAAAAAACATAGATGAGAAACGTGAAAGTGAGGGTAAAGGAAAAGGAAAGTTTTATGGAAGAGGAAAAATAAATAGCTCTATAAAAAGAGAGAAGGAAAAAATCACATGCAAAAATTGTTGAAATACTAGCCATGATGAAGACCACTGTTGGAAACTTCATCCAGAATTGAAACCAAACAGACTGAGAGCCAAAGAGAAGGGTAAAATTGTTGCTATACTTGAAAATGATTTAGGGTCAAATTCAGGAGATGAGACAAAGATTATAGCCATGGGTTTCAAAGGTAAACATGTTGCAATAACTAGTTCTTCAAACTGTTCAAATGTTACTCATGATGAAGATACATGAATAGAACTTTTCCATATTGGGGTTTCTCTAAACATACCAAGATAGATACACTTTTTGACAGTGGGTCACAACCTAAATTTATTTATGAATACTTGGTAAGCAACTAGGCCTTGAAACTATTAGACATCCAAGACCATATCCTTTGGGTTGGATATGCAAGAATGCAAACTTGCAGGTTACAAGGAAGTGCATACTAAGATTCACCATCAACTCAAACTTTCTTGATGAAGTTGAGCTTGATGTGGTGCCACTTGAGATATCAGGTATAGTATTGGGAAGTCCTTATTTGTATGATAAGAAATCAGTATTTCATCACCACAAGAATAAGTATCATTATTTAAGGATGGCATTGAGTACATAATTAGAGTGCATATGAAGAAGACAGGTTTGTCTCTTATACATGCAAGTGAAATGAAGAGGATAATGAATGCAAGTCGAAACTTGAGATTGTTGATGACCAAACAAAGAGATGTATTGAATCAAAACTTTCAAAAATATGCTTATGCTTGTAATGATTTGTTTCAGGATTTTAACAGGTTGCCTTTGAAAGAAATTGAACAAAATGAAAAACATTTGCAACAGTCAACAATAGTGTTGAGCAGTGTTGGAAACAAGATGTCGGTGCAAGAGAGTGAAAAGGTTAAAAAGAAATCGACGAAGTAGCTTGGAAAAGAAGGCATGGGTTCCACAAATGATGGTTTATGGTTTCCAAAAGGTACATGGCAATGGTGAAGATACTTGGTCAAGAGTCGACGCAAGTACAAAGCGAGATCAGCTAAAAATCGAAATGGTGACAGTGTGCAAGGTGAGAAGGTTTTTAACTTTCCTTGGATTATTGACCAAGGTAGGAACAAGATGGTTTGTGCAAGAATAGGTTGTTGTTCTGCAAATTCAGAAATATTGTAGCATGACGATGTCAATGGCAACAAGAGAAGGTCGCAAGAATCAAGGAAAAATTTGACTTTTTGTGAAAAGCTCCAAATGATAGAGACTAGAAGGTTGTGGGAATAATACCCTCATCCAAATGATCAGTAATTAGAGAGATTTTGGGGTCCAAAAGGCTTCTAGTGGGGAGGAAAGATCAAAGGCTCAGTATTTTAGCTAAAAATTGAAAGTGCTCCGAATTGAAAGAAAACATAACGACAACGATCAACCCATCACCAAAAATCCAACGCAACTTGTTTCATAAAAAAACGAGTTTTTATGAAGGACTTATGGTCTATTGATCGTCATTCAGAAGAGGGAAATTTTTATAAAAAAAATAAAATTGCAGAACAGTTACAGGTTGATGACATGGTAGTCCAGTCAGCATTCAGGGAATCTTCTTTAATTTTTGTCTAATGGGACTATCACAAGTGTCACCGTTAGATTCACCAGTTTGGTTAAGTGAAGGTGAAATTTGTCCAATGACCTCCTAAAGTTGAATTTTGGGTTCATAATATTAATGTGCTGGAAATTATTTTTAAAATTTTAAGGATTGGATATATATATATATATATATATATATATTGTATGGTTTTATGATCATGTGTTATATTATATTATATTATTATTATATATTAATATATATTAATATATAATATTATTTTCAAATCTTAATTAATATTTTAATTTCCGCATATATATTATATCCTAAGTCCAATTTTTAATTATATTTCGATGGCACATTGCTAAACCATAGTCCACATTTAAACATTTATATGGGGCATATATTAAAGTTTGGACATCATATATGTTTAAAGGTCTGAGGCATATATATTATGGTGTATATTAAATTTCCGATGATATATAATATCCGTCGGCATATTAAATTTGCAGTCAATTTTTAATTATATTTCAGTGGCACATTGCTAAACCATAGTCCGCATTTAAAAATTTATATGGGGCATATATTAAAGTTTGGACATCATATATGTTTAAAGCTCTGAGGCATATATATTATGGCGTATATTAAATTTACGATGGTATATAATATCCATCAGCATATTAAATTTGCAGTCAAGGTTTTAAATGGCGTAATGTTCCGTTGCAAAATAGTGTATGGAGGGTCGAGGTCAGGGTTCGACCCCGTGACCTCTCCCGAAACATTGCATGCCTCTACCAATGAAAAATGGTCCACATTCCTTGAACCTGTATTTGAATGTGTTTGTTGATTCTATGTGAGAATGGAGGGGGCCAGCCCTCCTCCGCGTGACCCTCTGATGTGACCGCGCTCCAACCACTCAACGATAATGCGGATTTAAATTGCACTTATCCCATCTAATCTGAGATTAAGCCTAATTAATCCTCCTACTAATTAGCGGCAGAATTAGTGGCAGTGCTAAACTCAGAGATTCTATTAAATTTGTTGGAGTTAGCTAGAGTCCGTCCAGATTTGGAGGACAAATTGGGGGAAAATTTGTTTTTTCCATAATTGAGTCAATTTTTGACCAAATTGATCGAAAAAAAGAGTCATTATTGGATAATTGGCATTATATGAACACATTGGAATAGGTTTGAGAGGTAGAGGAGAAATTTTACAGAGGTTTTTTTTACCTGTAATAGTTTTGAAGCCTATGGTCACCAGGAGGGAAGGCCATGCCTAGAGCATCTGAAGACCAAATTGAGTAAATAAATAGTCATTCCTGATATATTTATACATTTTTAATTCATTGGAATAGGTTCCAAGAGAATTTTATACATGTAAAGAGAAAGTTGGGCACAATTGAGCCAATACAGATACCCAATCCATGGAAGTTGGACTAAGGAGATGTAGCCCAAGAGGGGTGAACTCCTTCATCAAAAATTTGTTTTAATGGATCAATTGTGATGGTTTTCTGTTATTTATGTTGATGTTGTTTAGAATTTTAAACTCATGCTTTATGTTATCAAATTCACACATAAAACACAGTTTAAAATCTTGTTTTGACACACATAAGAAACAAGGAAACTTGTACATCAAGCATAAGACTAGTAAATAAGTTTTATATCTGAAAATGAAATTAGCACAACAAAAATAACATTTATAATTCAGATCAATCATCTTTCCTCATTTCAAATCAAGAAATTTTGTGTCAGGATCAATAGCCTCTACACATTAGAGGAAGATGTATGCACAACCTTGAGGAGCAAGGCAAGGATTAGAGATGTTGTGGTTGAGAGGGATCATGACTTAGCTGTCAAGAGGGAGCCTCAGCTAGTTGGCAGTTGGGCTAACTACGAGGATGATGATGAAGAGGATCAGTAAGGTACCTCTAGTAAGAGGAGCGTTTGATCTAAGTGGGCAAATGGATCACATGCATCCATACCTCAAAGTGTGAGGTCGGGCAATGTGAATCCCTAGTCCCAGAATTGAAAAATTTTGGGTAGGGTCCATTGAGGTGTTCTCCTCATGGATCATTACATTTCTATAGGGGCCCACATAATTTAGTAGCAAGAGGATTAATTTCATTCATATACCGAGGAGTGTAGAGGAGTGTTGACAGAAGAGCAGGAGGCTCAATAGCAGATTAGAAACAAGACAATTTTCGTAGTATACAGTTGTAAATTGATTCAATTTTTTTATAATGCTTCTTAGTTGCAATTTTTTTAGTTGTAACATTAACAATGAGAGGTTTTTCATGGAGTACATTCCACAGGTGCATGATAGGGGTGGTTGATAATCCCTTTCTTGCTAAGAGGGAGTGTTGAAAAATGCAGCAATAAATTCTTAATTCGATTTTGTCTTAGTAAAATTGAGGAAATTCGAAATTCCACATCAACAGAAAACTTGGAGTAGTTAACTGAGGTGACATGGCACTTGCGACTCAGTTAACTTAGTTAATTCAAGTTAGGGGCATGAAGTCTATTTTCATGTAGTGATTACTAAATTTTAGGAGCCTAGGTTGAGTTAATTTCAGTTGTAATCAGTTAAAATAGTTCTAATTGTGAACTAGTGGGTGGTAAGTTAAGTAGTGGGACATCATTCTAACTCATATATCTTCTATTTAACTGGTCAGTGAGCTAATAATTAGCTCATGCATCCAAAGAAACTTGAACTGATGAGAAAATTGAGGATTGTAGACAAAGGGTATGAGGTAGTCTTTAGATATGGGAAGGCCTACCTCGGTCATCTTGCCTCATTCAAATCAAGAAATTTGGTGTTAGGATCAAGAGCCTCTACACATTAAAGGAAGATGCATGCAAAACCTTGAGGAGAAAGTCAAGGATTAGAGATGTTGTTGTTGAGAGGGATTGTGACGTAGTTCTCAAGAGGGAGCCTCAACCAATTGGTTGTTGGGATGAATAGGAGGATGATCATGAAGAGGAAAAATGAGAGACCTCTAGTAAGAGGAGTGTTTGAGCTAAGTGGGTAGAAGGAGCACATTCAAACATACCTCCAAGTGTGAGGTTGGGAAATGTGAAGCCCTAGTCCTAGAATTGCTAAATTTTGGGCAGGGTCCATTGAGGTGTTCTCCTCATGGATCATTACCTTACTATAGGGGCCCATAGTATTCAGTAGTAGGAGGCTCATTTTCAGTCATATACTGAGGAGTGTAGAGGAGTGTTGATAGTAGAGCATGAGGCTCAATAGTAGATTTAGAAACAACACAATTTTCGCAGTCAACAGTTGCAAATTAATTCAATTTTTTTATAATTCTTCTTAGTTGAAATTTTTGTAGTTGAAACATCAACAATGAGAGGTTTTTCATGCATTAAATTCCATAGGTGCATGATAGGAGTGGTTCATAATCCCTTTCTTGCTAAGAGGGAGTGTTGAAAAATGTAGCAAGAAAATCTTAATTCGATTTTGTCTTAGTCAAATTGAGGAAATTCACAATTCCACATCAATAGACAACTTGGATTAGTTAATTGAGGTGGCATGGAACTTGTCACTTAGTTAACTTAGTTCATAGAGTTAGGGGCATGAAGTCTAGTTTCATGTAGTGATTCCTAAATTTTAGGAGCCTAGGTTGAGTTAATTTTAGTTGTAATTAGTTAAACTAGTTCTAATGGTTAATAGAACTAGTGGGTGGTCAATTAAGTAGTGGGACATCATTCTAACTCATATATCATCTAGTTAACTAATTAGTCAACTAATAATTATCTCATAAACTATATGGAAATTCTCTTTCAAGGAAAATTGGGTACATGTAAGGGATGGTATAAACCCTATTTCTTAATACTAGGCTTGCTATTTTAGTAAAGCATACATCCTCTTTTGAATTTATCTACATATTCTTACATTTTTGTTAGTAAACATATCTCGATAAGTTGGCCATTAAATTCACTACACCAAAATGACTTGCATCCTTGGAGGTGTGAGCCTCTTTGATTAGCTATATTCACTCACCTTTATGAACACACCACTTTTCTAGATTATAGAGTGACCAATTCTAGAGATGATAGTCAATTGTGTTATTACCATCATGCACATGAATTTAGCTTTGCAACTATTGTAAGACCTCCCTGAAATACTCATCCTCTATAAATGTTTATGTATAAGCATCATGGGTGAAAGGCTCCATGTACATTATAATTCCCAAATATGTGTTATTTGATATGCGTGGCCTTGAAAACATGTTGGCCAACTTTTTTGTGTTCCCCTTATTGTAGTTAATCACTAAGTGAAACTATTGTAAAAGCCACATCCACTTGTAATTACTGGTTTGATGTAACTTAATTTAGGTATGCAATTACTATATTTGTTGGTGATCTATGTGGATTATTGTCTCCTTTTCCATCAGATAGTGTATCAAATTTTTCATATTTTCCACTAGATAATAAAGTTCCTTATAGTACATAGGGTATTTAAGAATCGCCCCATGAATACATTAGAATGGTAGCATACAAGCCTTCATCCTTGCATCAATAACACTCCTATTTCATATCCAGTCACATCTATCACCACTTCTAAGGGATGTTGCAACTTTGGTAATGCCATAACTGGTGTTTGATAAAAAAAATTAATTAGCTCCACAAATGCCTTATGTTAACCCTTTCCCTATTAGAAAATCTTTCCAGACATTATTATAGCATGGAGTGGTGCTATTACTACTGAAAATCAAGCTATGAATTTTCTCTGGTATTGTTGTACCCTAATGAAAATCTTGACCTCAAGAACATTAGTAGGAAATGGCCACTTCATTATGGCCTCCATCTTGGTAAGATCTAATTTCAACTTTCCACCACCAAACACTATCTTGGCGATGTGTCCTTTTTTTTATCATAGTAAATGGCCATATATTTCAGTTGTCTTGGTGGTTTTGTCTTTAGAATTTTCAACATGGGATTTGTATTTCAATTTAGGAAAAGAGGAAAAAAAAACAAATTCTTATGGTTTCCATTAATGGAACATAATTCAAAGTTTTGTTTGCTTTCGATGAATTAATAATCCCAAAACTCTTGTGTGGTATAGTTAAAATATGTTTCAATTATTTAGATGTCTAAAATTTACACGTTAGCTAGATTCTGGATGGTTCTCATATTTGAAATTTTACTATGTTTTATAGATATAATAATAATTGGCTATCTTATAATATCTTTAATACTTATTGGCTCCACATGATCCATTTCTCTCCACATCATTT
This sequence comes from Pinus albicaulis, assembly GCA_034641835.2. Lineage (NCBI taxonomy): Eukaryota > Viridiplantae > Streptophyta > Pinopsida > Pinales > Pinaceae > Pinus > Pinus albicaulis. The sequence continues at coordinate 835,078,271 of CM076571.1, forward strand.
ATCATTATGGATTACTTTTTTTCCCTTTTCAAAAGTATATGTAATCTTACAAAAGATTATATCCTATGAGGGGCTTGATTAACGTTATGTGAATCTTACCTACTTGATTCTTGAATTCATATTAGGTTTTATTTAGTAAAATAATATCATATATCATAAAAATTAAATCATGTAAATATTAGTTGTGTATAATGAAATATGATTATTATAAATTATTTATTAATATATATATATATTTATATATCTATATATATATATAGTAATCTTGATTATTTTTTATGATCTTGAACTAAAAACGTTTGATAGTCCATTTATATTATATATTTCAAAATTTCAAAAATGATATCATTTTTTAGTTTCAAGAATAAAATTAATGAAATGTTCCAAAGTATATGATGCTTCTATAAGGTCTAAAAAAACAATGTCTCATATATAAAATGATTTCACCATTCCCTCCTATAAAAACGCTCCAAGTATGAAAACATTGTGAAATATACAAATTGATGATTATGTATGATTTTATTTGAAGAAATATATTTATATTATTTATGAGGAATATACATGTTTCCGTTCATGAGGGAATCTCAAATAACAAGGTTCAAAGCCATTACAAAGATATAATCACTATGAGCTCAACATGTGATATGTTGAAATTGAATCCAAATTGGGAGGATAATGAGATTTCTCCCAACTACCCAAGTTGCATATAATTGACAATGATCATGTATATATATATATATATATATATATATATAGAAGAATGTCCTAAATTTCTCTCAAAAAACTGCTAGGTTTCTCTATTGATGCGTAAATTTTCATGGATATTCCATTAGATAATTTGTTAACATATCTAATAAATTTATACTAAAAATAGAACATCTATATTATGAGGGTTATTTTCATTAGACTTATGGATTTATTAAGTTACAATTTTTATGCATATAATGTATAAAATGTTAAAAGATGGAACAAAAGAAAATACAATTACTCACAACCATAATTGCTGAGAAGTCTAGGGGAAACAACATGGGATGATTGCTCAAACTTTGATAATTGTTTGTGACGTAATTTTACATTTCTTAATTTACTTCTTATTGTTATTGACTATTATTATTATTGTATTCATCAAAAAATTACCAAACCATAACGAACATAAATAAAAAGGACAAAAGATATAGGCAATCAACGAGGGCCAAAACCTCTCAAACTCTGAGAGAAAAACCCACAAGAATTTTTCTTCTTATAGAATCTTCAATTGATGAATTCCAAGATCTAGAACCTTAACCAAAACCCTCCAAGACCAAGTCAAATCTCTTTTCCAACTTCTTTCTGCACTTTCAAATTTCTAGTTGCCTCTTGTGATTTTTACCTCCCTAACATATTCTTCTGCAATTTGGACCTACCCAACAAATTCTTTTGCAACTTTGATTTGCCCAGAAAAATATTCTGCAACTTCGACATGCCCAAAAAAATATTCTGCAAAAACCCTAACCTTTTCATGTGAGAGAAATGATGGTGTGATATTTTTCCTTTCTCCTTTCCCTGGGTATATTATTTCTCCTAGAGAATTAGACTTCCAAAATAGCTCTTCTTGATGCCATGCCTTTACTTCTGCAACTCGACTTTACTATTGCAATGTGTGCCCTAATTCCTTGGCATGTGTGGAGATTATTAGCCCAAAAATGACCCCAAAACTCAATTTTATCTTCCTCCTTCATCCTATTCTTCTTCGCACTCCTTTTCTTTCTTATGATCAAACTTGAGTGATTGAAGTGTGTTTCCAAGTGAGATCTAGGTCTCCTTTATATAGGGTTCTCATTGGTTCGAATTTCTCCTTTTAGGTTGACTTGATAATGAGTGCAGGCCGACTTGAATATTACATCATGAATTGGTCTTAGAGGGTTCTATGACTTGAATTTGACTCAAATAAATTATTTTTACAATATTTTACATGCCCAAATGGGTGTTTCATACATGAAAATGACTCATAAACCCTAGAAGCTCTCAATGGGAGCTTTGCCTATAAAATAAATTCCTCTTGAGCATGAAATCTGTGCCTCAAGAAAACAATAACAAATTTATTTTTCTCATTACATTAAATACATAAAATCATGATTACATGTGTCATTATCAAGGCTGAACCTAGTTACATATTTCAGCACTCCCTCTTAACTAGGGAGGTATTCATAATCCATACAAGGTACTTGGAAATTCTCAATCTGAAGAATTCTCATAAGAAGAGTCATATTGGTAACTCATCTATTTAGCATCATATCATCTAGCATTGTCACATAGCAAGGCCTTGACTAAAAACTCTATCTCTCCACAAGATAAGAGCATGATGCTGGTGATACGAATGATTTATAGAAACCTTCATCATTGTCTGTCAAGGAACATACCCCACCCAAGTTCTCTAAGGGTATTTCCTTCCAGGATTATTTTAATCTTAGATTCCCAGTCCTCTATGACTACTCTTTTTTGGAAATATTGTCATTGATGGCAAAGAAGCACAAAGGAGCAGCACCAGAACTATCATTAAGGAAAGGAGTAGAGAAGGAGTAGCAATAAGGAAAAGAAGTAGATCAGGAAATAATGAACTAAGAAAGCATAAAAGAGAGGAAAATGAGCAATAGAGAGGCAAGGGGCAACATTAGACCATTAGCAAAGGCAAAGGAGTAGAGAGGAGCAACTTTAGAGTCAAAGGAGAAAAGGTAGAAAAGGAACAAAGGCAACAAAGGAGAAAAGGTAGAAAAAATGGTAAGGCAGAAAAGGAAGCAAAGAAGCAAAGGCAGGAAAGGAAGTTAAGGTAGAAAAGGATCAAAGACAGGAAAACAACAAAGACATATTCATGAACATATTAGGCAGAGTCGTGAATGGTAAGCGGGTCAAGTCATGAATGTTAAGCGGGGTAAGTCATGAACGTAGGCAAATTCGTCAAGGAGTTAAGTGTTCTATGAAAAAAAAGAAAGAAATGAATGGGCACAACCAAAGAAGCAAAGTCGAAAACCGGAGTAAAGATACAACGAGGACTGTTGGATCTGGGCATAGATCAACAACGGAGATTAAATCCGAAACCCAGCGGTATTTCACACTTTGGCGATTTTATTATTTATGTTTAAAGACACTACATGGTAAGCTATTTCATTTGTGATGCGAAGTAGATCATCAAAGGAGGAGTGAGGATCATTAGATCTGGGTGAGATCGACGATGGAACTTAAATCGCACCCAACGGTATATCACACATCGATGATTTTTGTGTTTAGTGCTAAGAATTCGCATGATAAGTTATTTAAGTTGTGATGCGAAGTGCATGAGATGAAAAGATGACATGGCAGTGACGTGTATATGATGTGGAAGTGACATGGTAGATGACATGGCCCCAATCCCACAGATCACAGGTAATTTATGATGACGTGGCAAGGTGACATGGTGGTGACATGGCAGGGTGACGTGGCATGATGACGTGGATCTGGCCCACATTCCACACATTGCATGTCGTAAAAGGTAAGAGATACCTTTTATTTCTATGAGCTAAAACTTGCGAATTTCGATAAAGAGGAGTAGACACGATGGAGCTTCAAAGATAAATTCTAGAGAATTTAAAGTCCGACATGGGACCTACTCGCATACCGCACATCACAATCAGCGATTCTTACAGTTACATGTTAAGACTTCACAAGCCATATGTTTTAAGGTACGACGTATGATAAGGAGTTTGCTACGATTTGTGAAATCACATATTCACAAGTATTGCGAAATCTGTAAATTGGTAAAGTTGCGAAGTGCAATAAAGAGGCCTAGATGCGATGTAGTTTCAAAGGCGAAATCCAAAGGATTTAAAATCCATATGTAAAATTTTTTCTATGTTAAATCACATTAGAGGAGGAAAAGGAGATTATAACGTAAAATCTATGGAACACCAAAGTGTGAAGTGGACACGATGTAGCTCAGAGGTGAATATTAATATATTTTAGGTCCAAGGTTTAATTTGCTTGCCTTGGTTTTATGAAGAAAACCATGGAAGTGGAGGTCAACTAGAGTCACAAAGGAAAGGCTTGAACACATAAAAAGGGACTTGGAGCTCGTGTAGAATAGTGTTATGAAGTTACGGCTGTGAGTTAAATAGAAAGGTTGAATGTAAGAGAATGGACTCGGGTAGAGACACCAGACAGTGTGTACCAAGAATGTTGAACATTGCAGTTAAATATAATAGGCAGAGTCAGGAAAAATAAGGGTATAGTAGCACTTTTTGAAACGTAATAACTGGGTCAAGTTGGGCTAAGCCAGTAATGCTGCAGTACAATTGGAAATATAACAACAGGTAGAGATGACAAAGGGACAATAGGCAGAGAAGACAAGATAAATAGAAAAGAAAGAAGTTGAAAGGGCTGAATTGAAATATTATTGTAACTGTAAATGTAAATTCATTGATTATTTTATATTGTTTGTGATGCAAAGGCATGTCTCCACAGGCATAGGCCAAACTCCATGAGTGTTGTAATGATTATTTATAATGTAATAAACTAAAATGAAGTGTAAGGAATCAAATGGGTGGAAGGCAAATAGTCATGCCTATCCACTTCATATTCCCATAGATAATGCAAACAGTCATGAAGTTATTTGTATAAAATAGGTAATATCCATGTGCAGAAGGTTACGAAAATAGAGAGAAAGAGAGAGTGCAGCAGAATTGAAGAGAGTTGACAATTGTTAGAAAGCTGCAGAATGGAAGAGAGAAAAAGAATATAAGAAATATGCATAAGGTTGGAGAGTGAAAGAATAAGAGAGGAATGATAGAGATGTTGTTCATATCTGGAGCTGATATGAAGCAGATATGAAGGCTGAAAACGCAGCAGTGAAGGAGTAAAACAGAGTTGATATCTAGGTAAATCAACATATGATTAAATGATAGTGTGAGGGAGTTTGTGCTTTGATATCAAGTTGTAGCTTGATAGTTGTCCAGTTGTATCTAGTTGAGGTAGGAGCCTACTGTGGGTTGTAGCCTGCAGAAAAATACATGGGAGTTGGTGCTTCTGTTTCAAGTTGTAGCTTGATAGATGTCCAATTGTAGTTGGTTGAGGTAGGAGCCTCCTGTGGGTTGTATCTTGCAAAAAAATACATGGGAGTTGGTGCTTCCATTTCAAGTTGTAGCTTGATAGATTTCCAGTTGGAGCTGGTTGAGGTAAGAACCTCTTGTGGATTGTAGCTTGCAAAAAAAATATGGGAGTTGGAGCTTCCTTGCAAGTTGTGTCTTGCAAAATTTGAGGTAGTAGCCTCTTGTAGGTTGGAGCCTACAGAAAATCAGTGGTGAGAGGGAGTTAGAGATTGTATTTTCATCACAAAAATAATAAGATGTGGTTTTCTCCCTTATGGGTTTCCACATATATATGTTGTCTATGTGCTTGATGATTATGTGTTTATGTGATGTTTTAATCTGCTTAAGTACTTGCTTTACACACATTAAATTTGTTGATTCATTATGTATTAAACTTCTTATGAAATGAAGGTGTAATTGAGTTGAATGAAAATATTTTTAAATGTCCATGAATGTACTAAACTGATTCACCCCACCCTCTCAGTTTAGCTAAGAGTTCGTCAATTGGTATTAGAGCCGATTCCTTTGTTGTAAGCCTAATAGCTTGAAGGAGATCTGGTTGAGTCATGGACTATCAAAATGTACCCATGTTGAATATAACAAACTTTCCTGAATGGAGATATAAGGTTAAAACAGATTTAATGGCTTATGAACCTGAGGTATGGAAGCTTGTATGTGATGGTTACTGTACATACTCTCCCTCTTTGCAAGAACAACAGTGGAATGCCAAGGAAAAATGTGTGATATATAATAGTCTTCATAACAAGGATATTGATTCAATATTGTATTTAACTTCTGCAAAAGGAATCTGGAATAGATTGCATCTCATGCATGAAGGAGACACTAGTGGATGCATTATTAAGAAAGAGAATATAAACAAGAAGAAGAATAAAAAATCCTTTCAAAAGGAAAAATGTCAATAACATGAGATACCTGCTAGGGTGAATGGATGTGAGTACCATGAAGAAATTACAGTTGAGGAAAAATCCAAACTTGACACATCCTTGACTGAAATAGAATGATTGAAGAATGAAAACAAAAACCTTAAGACACTGGTGCAAATATGTTATGAGAGAGAATATGAAGATAAGGAAGAAATTGTTGGCCTGAAGGCACAACTTGAAGAAGAAAGGAAAGTAGAAGACACTTTGCTGCAGCAAATAAGAGAGAAAATTCTAGAATGTGGAAGATTGGAAGAAGAGGAGGTAAGCCCGAGGATGAAATCAAAGAAGGCCCAAATTGAACTAATTATGAATATTCCACAAATGAAAAGCTCTAGACAGTTGGACCAGATTCTAAATGCTCAAAGGTCTCCTCTCATAAAGGCTGGGATAGGCTATGAAGGAGAAACCAGTAAGTCCAAGGTAGAAGATAATAGGAATATAATTTTTGTAAAAGATGTAAATGATAATGAATCAGCTCAAAAGATTCCTATAGAATTAGAAGCCATGAAGGACATGATTTGTAAAGAAAAAAATAGAAACAAGCAACAACATGAAAGAATAGAGAATGAGAGGAAGAAACAATCAACTGCTAAAGGATCATACGCTCCCAAGTATGAATTGAAAAAATTCGGAAGATGTCAAAGGAGGTTCCTTCCTCCTGTGATAAGTATCACTTGTTTTGACTGCCACAAACTTGGACATACTGCGGCATACTGTAAGACAAAGAAAATGCAGTCCAACCAAATAAAGATGTAACCAATGAAAATACTACCTCAAGCAAACAAATGGAGAAGAAAATCTATCACCAGGTACAAAAATCATTTCCATGGCTACTGTTATGCATGCAATGATTTTGGACATAAACTTTTTGAATGTAAATTATGTTCAAAAGGGAGCACAAAATATTATACATTAGCTCAAACATACCTTGGTAAAATAAGATGTTATGTATGCCACAATCTTGGTGACAAAGTAAAATATAGTAAGGTGCCATATACATTAAAGAACTCTAGATAGATGATGGAATCGAATCAAATTAGACAAAAATGTGAATAAAAAATAAGTGCAGAAATTATGAAGAACCCCAATAAAGTATGGAAGGAAAAGAGAAAGGGGGAGCCTGTTACTTCAATAACATAATGAATCCATCATAGTCTCAGGGGGAGCTACTCTAGGAAGCAACACAAATATCCATCCAGTAATAGATAAGAAGCAACATCCCAGGGGGAGAGAAGTTCATAAAAATTCCCCATAATAGTCTAAGAAGAGCTCCTTGGAATAAGAAGAGCTAAATGTTCAGGAAGGGAAAGGAAAATTCCTCTGATAGAGAACTATAGAGGAAGAAGGATACTTGAAGCATTCAATAGCCAACAGGTTGATGGAAGGAGAGAAGGCAACAAGCAACCATGGTGGTAGAGGGAACAACAACCATGAACATTTAATCTAAGAAGACAACAACACACTAAGTGATGAATGGCTAAAATCACAAAAAATTATGTTTCAAGCTATAGAACTGGAAATATCCATAGAGGATGATCACATTATGCATCACAGTGCAAGTGTTAACAATGAAACAAAATTAAGAAGGATGATTAAGAGAAATGTTTATTTATCATCATTATATCATTACATCATTCATCAATAGAAGGTCCCCTTGGACGAAAGCAGTTAAATGAGTGATAAAAATATGAGTTGCCTGCCCTTTTAGATTCCAAGTAAAGAAATTGAAGATGTCTTCCTGAAGATCATTATGTCAGAACAGATGAATTATATATAGAGCATCAACGATTGGGAAGTAGTCCTAGAAAGGAATATGCAGTGACATTATTTGAAAAATAGAATGACAAAATAAGAAAAAGGTTAATAATGCCAGCATCAGATTCTGTATATTGATGATTGTTGTTGAGAACAATGGAGAGCACAATAGTAGAAACTATGAAGTTTGTCTTAACTATGGGTGTATGTGCGAGCTTGAGTGAAACTACTACATGGATTATCGATTGGTATCCATTGGTATTTGGAACAAGAAGCTTGCCTATCAGTAGAATACCAAGTGTTATTGTTGCGTGTGGAGCTTGATTATCTTGTTTACTTTGTATCATAGCATTGGACCCCTGTACCTTAAAAGGGGCGGCAAAGCCGCCCGTAATTAATCGCTGCCGTGGGGGGTCTAGGGGGGGCAGCAGCACTTTTCGGAGCCCCCCCTGGCGGGGGTTTTCGGGGGAAGCGCCCCCGAAGCTAAAAACAGATGTAAAATTACCTTGTAAAAGTATAGTAATTTCTAGTCAATTTGGATCTTTCATTAGGCAAATGATCTGACGGTAGAAGTTATGTTTAGTATAGGGTTTTTTTCCCTAGAAGGAAATCCCTCAATTTTGTGAGGGCATTGTATTGTGGTTGTGCATTGTATGTGTATTCTCGGAGCGAGAAACAAAGAGGGAGACTGTGAGAGAGAACAGAGGATATTACAACAGATCTGTTGTAGGTTTTGTCTCTTCATTTTTGCTGGATAATAGAAAGGAAGGACTAGCTGTTCGGGGTGGACATAGCCCAAACTGGGTGAACCACGTATATCTGTGTCTCTCTAGTTTTATGTGTTTTGTGTGCTTGTATTTTTCGCATATTTTATGTGTTTCATTGCTCCATAATATATAATTTTCTAACAACTGGTATCAGAGTCGAAGGTATATTTAGCTGATAAACTCGCAAGAGAGAAGGGTTCCTGGTTCGAGTGGGAGCAATGGCGGACGATGGTAAGTTTAGGGTCGAGAGATTTAACGGCCAAAACTTTCCACTGTGGAAGATGTAGATGGAAGATTATCTGTATCAGAAAGATCTGTACCTACCATTGAGCGGAAAAACAAAGAAGCCGACGTCCATGACAGACGCAGAGTGGAACATTCTCGATAGAAAGGCACTCAGAACAGTACGGTTGTGCCTTGTGGCGTCAGTCGCCTTCAATATTTCGAAGGAAAAAACAACAGAGGGTTTGATGTAGACGTTGGCGAAAATATATGAAAAACCCTCGGCCTCAAACAAGGTATTTATTATGAAATGACTATTTAATATGAAGATGTCGGAAGGTGGATCTGTTGCAGACCATTTAAATGATTTTACTACAGTTACCAGTTAGTTAAGTTCTGTAGGGGTAAACTTTTATGATGAAGTTAGAGCTCTGTTATTCTTGTGCTCGTTGCCAGAGAGTTGGAATGGTTTAGTAATGACCATTAGTAACTCTATCTCTGGATCTAGTACTTTAAAGTTTGATGATGTTGTTGGTGCTATCCTTAGCGAGGAAATGCGACGGAAAAGCTCCGGTGAGACATCAGGTAATGCTTTGAGTGAAGAGTCTAGTGGAAGTAGAATGGAAAGAGGAAAGAGCTCGGGATAGCGCAGTAAATCAAGGAAAGGCATATCCAAGTCCAGATCGGGGATAGTGTGTTGGAATTGCAGAAAGAAAGGACACCTAAAGAAAGACTGTAGATCTCGGAAGGGAAAAGAAGGAGACACACAACAAGAAAACAATCATGAAGAAAATGTGACAGGTGATGTGTTACAACATGCTTTGATTCTTTCTTTCGAAAATGTTACTGATTCTTGGGTTGTAGATTTAGGGGCTTCATTCCATGTCACACCTGATAAGAAATATTTTCATGACTATCTTCAAGGAGATTTTGGACAAGTTCATTTGGGTGATGATAAACCCTGTAAAATTGTTGGAATGGGTAAAGTTCTTGTAAAACAACAGAATGGAAACCAATGGCTACTAAAGGAGGTAAGGCATGTTCCAGATCTGAAGAAAAATCTGATTTCAACAGGGCAATTAGGCGGTGAAGGTTGTGTGACAAATTTCACAGATAAAACTTGGAAGGTCACCAAAGGAGCGCTGGTAATAGTAAAAGGTGAAAAGGTTGGTACATTGTATTTATGCAATGGTATTTCTAACTCTGTTAATGCTTTAACTTTCAAAGGAGCAGATGCAACATTATGGCATCATAGGCTCAGACACATGAGTGGGAAGGGGATGAAAATTCTTCACTCAAGAAATTTGCTGCCAGGTTTGAAGAATGTTGATTTGGATTTCTGTGAGAATTGCATTTATGGAAAATAGAAGAGAGTCAGATTTCTCAGAGTTGGGAAAGAAAAGAAGAGCGAAAAATTAGAGCTTGTGCATACAGATGTATGGGGACCTGCTCAGGTATCATCTCTCGGTGGCTCTCGTTATTATGTTACTTTTATTGATGATGCAACTAGAAAAACATGGATTTATTGTATTCAAAATAAATATGATGTATTTGATACCTTCAAGAAATGGAAAGCTTTGGTTGAGATTGAGACAGGAAAGAAGTTGAAGTGTCTCAGATCAGAAAATGGAGGTGAGTATTGCAGTAAAGAGTTTGATAGGTACTGTTCACAGCATGGAATTCGTAGAGAGAAGACAGTTCCAAGAACACCACAAGAAAATGGTGTGTCAGAAAGGATGAACAGAACAATCATGGAGCGTGCAAGGTGCATGAGATTGCATGTAGGATTGCCTTTACAATTTTGGGCAGATGCTGTAGATAATGTTTTTTATCTAATAAATAGAGGGCCTTCAAGTTCCTTGGATGGTGGTATTCCAGAGGAAGCATGGACAGGTAAAAAGGTAAACTACTCTTTTTTAAAGCCTTTTGGTTGTGAGGTCTTTGTCCATATTAATAAAGAAAACAGAACAAAGCTTGAGGAAAAATCAAAGAAATGTACCTTTATTGGATATGGTGCTAATGATTTTGGTTATTGCTTATATGATTATGAAAATCACAAAATCATTAGGAGTAGAGACGTAATATTCAATGAAAAGGTCTTGTATAAGAATCAATTGCAGGAAAAGAAACAGGAAAAAGAAAGCAAGGAATACACGGTTCTTGATGAGATAACTGAAAAATTAAAGGTGCCTGAAAATAATAATAATCAACAACCACAATAGTAGAAACCACCACAACAGCAACAGGCACCTCAAACACCTGAAAGTGGTGTTAGAAGATTTACCGTGATAAGTAGACCCCCCGAACGATACTCTCCTTCATTATATTATTTATTGTTGACTGATTTTGGTGAACCTGAATATTATGAAGAAGCAATGCAGGTTGAAAGTAGGAAGAAGTGGGAGCTAGCCATGGAAGAAGAGATGAAATCCTTAATGCATAACCAGACTTGGGACTTAGTCAGGTTGCCTGCAGGTAAAACTACATTGCAGAATAAATGGGTTTACAGGCTGAAGGAAGAAGATGGAGGAAAACAAAGGTACAAAGCTAGACTTGTGGTGAAGGGGTTTGCACAGAATAAAGGTATTGATTTTGATGAAATATTTTCTCCTGTTGTTAAGATGAATTCAATCATAACTATCTTAAGTCTTGTAGCAGCGGAAGATTTACATCTTGAACAGTTAGATGTAAAGACAACATTTCTCCATGGAGATTTGGAGGAAGAGATATACATGCAGCAACCAGAATGATATGAGGTAAAAGGGAAAGAAAAATTGGTGTGCAGGTTAAAGAAGAGCTTGTATGGCTTAAAACAGGCTCCAAGGCAGTGGTATCTAAAATTTGACAAGTTTATGTCTGAACAAGGTTATACTAGATGTCACTCTGATCATTGTGTTTATTTGAAAAGGAAAAATGATGGCAGCTATATTATATTGTTATTGTATGTAGATGACATGCTTATTGCAGGGTCTAACATGCAGGAAATAAATGTGCTCAAAAGAAAATTGGCAAATTCATTTGCAATGAAGGATTTGGGAGCTGCAAAACAAATCCTTGGTATGAGGATAACTAGAGACAGAAAAAATCGCAAATTAACACTGTCTCAGAATGAGTACATAGAAAAGGTGTTGAAAAGATTTAATATGCAGAATGCAAAACCAGTTAGTACACCTTTTGCCAGCCATTTCAAACTTAGTAAGGAGATGTGCCCAAAGACCCAAGAAGACATGGATTATATGTCTAAAGTTCCATATGCATCAGCAGTTGGAAGTTTAATGTATGCAATGGTCTGCACAAGGCCTGATATTGCACATGAAGTGGGAGTTGTAAGCAGGTATATGAACAATCCAGGAAAAGAACATTGGATGGCAGTAAAATGGATTCTCAGATATTTGAGAGGTACCACAAATCAAGCATTATGCTTTGGTGGTTCAAACATTTCTCTACAGGGATATGTTGATGTAGATATGGCAGGTGACAGAGATAAAAGGAGGAGCACTACAGGATATGTATTTACTGTAGGTGGAACAGCTGTCAGTTGCGTTTCAAAAATCCAAAGTGTTGTTGCACTTTCAACAACAGAAGCAGAGTATGTTGCTGCTACAGAGGCTAGTAAAGAAATGATTTAGTTACAAAGGTTTATGGATGAATTGGGTAAGAAGAATGATATGGGCACGCTATACAGTGATATCCAAATTTCTATTCATCTTGCAAAGAACTCAGCATTTCATTCCAGGATTAAACACATACATCTCAAGTACCATTTCATACGGTCAGTATTGGAAGATGGAGAGTTGAAGCTGGAAAATATACACATTAGCTAGAATCCTGCAGATATGCTAACAAAAGTCGTAACCAGGGAGAAACTAAGAACATGCTCAGTTTCAATTGGTCTTCAAGGATGATGATGAAGAGGAGAAACAACAAGGTCCAAAGAGGAGTCATTGTCCAACAAAGAAAGCAGCGGTGGAGTTGCTACAATCAGTCTCCAAGTGGGAGATTGTTCGGTGTGGAGCCTGATTATCTTGTTTACTTTGTATCACAACATTGGACCCCTATACCTTAAAAGGGGCGGAAACACCACCCGTAATTAATCGCTGCGGAGGGGGATCTAGGGGGGCAGCAGTGCTTTTCGGAGCCCCCCCCCTGGCGGGGGTTTTTGGGGGCAGTGCCCCCGAAGCTAAAAACATATGTAAAATTGCCTTGTAAAAGTATAGTAATTTCTAGTCAATCTGGGCCATTCATTAGGCAAATGATCTGACGGTAGAAGTTATGTTTAGTTTAGGGTTTTTTGCCCTAGAAGGCAACCCCTCGCTTTTATGAGGGCATTATATTGTGGCTGTGCATTGTATGTGTATTCTTGGAGCGAGAAACAAAGAGGGAGACTATGAGAGAGAACAGAGGATATTACAGAGGATCTGCTATAGGTTTTGTCTCTTCATTTTTGCTGGATAATAGAAAGGAAGGACTGGCTGTTCGGGGTGGACGTAGCCCAAAATAGGTGAACCACGTATATCTGTGTCTCTCTAGTTTTATGTGTTTTGTGTGCTTGTATTCTCTGCATATTTTATGTGTTTCATTGCTCCATAATATATAATTTTCTAACAGTTATTAGTGGAGAAGTGGTATGGTACAGGTCCTCGTGATCGGAGTATTATGGCAGAAGTACATCAAGGTAGTATTCCCAGCGATTATCAGCATTATAGTATATGTGGATTAAGCTCTAGATGCTCTGATTATTAAAAAATATTTTCTGATTGTAAATATTGGAGAATGTCGAGCTAAATTATTAAAGCATGTAAAGGTCAATGAAAATGCCAAAGGATCATTATCTTGTTTTCATTTGAAGTTTTATATTGAGCATTGAAGAAGTATCTGTTCTTAGATATAAGTGCATGCCTTCCTCAAGTCAGTCCAGATATATCTCCAAGGCCTTTTCCTTAAGATCATTCATAAAATTGTGTGAAGTCTTTGTGCTGAGATTTCAATTAAACAACTTGAATATTTTTTGCTGAAGATCATTATGATAGAACAGTTGAAGTATCTGAAGTATGAACAGATAGTTGTGTTCATCTTACTATTGAAGCTTAAGAGTATTTTATTGATTCATCTACAACCTACTTCAACAGAAATGAATTGCTAGTATTTCACCATTTTATATAGGTTGATCATTGACATACATACCCCCTTATGTCATAAATAAAATTGCATATTTGATAAGTGATACTTACCAATTCATTGAATGTATCTAGCCTCAAGGGTTTCTTTTGAAAATATTTTGTACAATATTAAAGTCATTTTGTCTCTTAGATGGAAAGATATTGTCTAATCTTACAATAAGTTGTAAGCTCTAGTTTGATTCATTGTTCACATCAGCTTCAAGATCTTTTGGCTTGTAGTGATTATATCTTCAGAAGTATAGCACACATCACCACTATCAAGCAGTAGGGAACAAAAATACGAAACATTCTATGGTGACATGCCTTCCAGCATTCTCATGAGTTTGGGATAGCATCAATTTATTGTGTATATTCATGCAATATCAATGATTTTCAAAGTGTTCTCCCAACAAGTCTTATACACCAGTCTAGAACAGCAAGGTATAAAGACAGAATGAAGAAGGCCTATACACAACTCAGACAGAAGTAATGCAAAGATGGAAACTACACTGAAAAAATGTGTAATGTTGGACATTGGATATACCAACGCTCCCCGTGTGTTTCTCGACATGGAGTAATCTCCTCTCGTGGATCCTTATCTATGGAGATGCGATTGTTGATTAACACCTATGGGTTTTGGTCTAATGGCAATTGTGATTCCCAATATGTAACCCTTTTCCAATGATGTCAAAGGGGGAGGAAAAACAGGCAGAGGAAGAAAGACACTTCTCATAATGAAAGGGGGAGGAAGTCTTGGAGGAAGTATTGGAGTGTTGGAGGAAGTGTTGCCATCAATTCCAAAGGGGGAGACTGTTGGAAATATTGTAATTGATGGAAAAATAGCACAAAGAAGTAACACCAAAAATATCATTAAGGAAAAGGAGAAAATAAGCAGCAACAATAAGGCAAAGAACCAGATTAGGCAATAATCCAGTAATAAAGCATAAAATATAAGTAGAGGAGTAGCAGAGAGGCAATGAGCAACATTAGACCATCAACAAAGGAAAAGGAACAGAGAGGAGCAACTTTTGAATCAAAGGAGAAAAGGAAGTTAAGGCAGAAAAGGAACAAAGGCAACAAAGGCAACAAAGGAAGCAAAGAAGCAAAGGCAGCAAAGGAAGTTAAGGCAGAAAAGGTGCAAAGGCAGCAAAACAACAAAGGCAGAGTCGTGAACATGTTGGGTAGAGTCATGAACGGTAAGTGGGTCAAGTTGTGAACGGTAAGCGGGGCAAGTAGTGAACGTGGACAAAGCTGTGAATGATTCAAGTGTTCTATGAACAATAAGAAAGAAATGAATGGACACAACAAAAGATGCAAAGTCAGAAAACTGGAGTAAAGATACAACAAGGACCATTGGATCTGTGCATAGATCAACGACAGAGATTAAATCACAAACCAAATGGTATTTCACACTTCGGTGATTTTATTGTTTATGTTTAAAGACATCGCATGGTAAGCTATTTTATTTGCAATGTGAAGCAGATTAGAAAAGGAGCAATGAGGATCATTAGATCTAGGTGAGATCATGTTGTCTAACCAGCTCCAAAAATAGAATAAAAGAGATATGAATGCCTTAGAAATAAGCCACTTTGAGGGGGCAACCTCCAATAGATTACATAAATGAACAATTCTTGGATGATACAAATGATCAAAACCTCCTTCTATATATAGGAGTCCATGGGGCCACAATGTAATCCTAGCCGACCTAACAATAATAATTTAAGGGCACAATAATAATAAAATGGGGGTTACCAGGGTACAATAATAACAATAAGGAGGGCTACATTAACATAATAAGAGACTACACTATTAATATAGGGACTTAACATGCCCCTCTCCTTCAAACAAGTGTTGTCCTCAACACTTGATTATTTCTTGATGCTTTTGTATAAAATTCTCATCCTCCCATGTGGAATCTTCTACAGGAAAGTTCTTCCACTTGCTGAGATACTCTGAAATTGATCGTACTTGTTGAGTTCTTGTTTCTATGATTGCTTCAGAACTTCTTTCAATGTGATGTTGATCTTCTTGTTGTTTCATTTGATTCTGCACCAAAGTTAGGTTATCCTTTGAGAGTTGGAGAAGTTGTTGTTGATGCTCGATGTGATCTTCCACTAATTTATCATCCATATTAGCTATTATTGTATCCTTCAAACCATCCAACTTAGACTCCATTTCTATTTTTAAACCATCTATGTCATCTTCGGTTGCTCTTCGTAAGATCGAAATTTGTTGCAGTTGGTACCGTAATTTTGATATCTCATACTGTAATTCTTCCTCTTCATGCATCATAGTATAGCTTTTTGAGGGCTTAATAGGTATGGAATTATTTTTAGGGGCCATTTTAGAATCCAATACTGATATCTAAAACATGAAAGACAACATGGTAAACATGAAGAATGATCTAAAAGCATACATGGAAGGCTTGATGACAAGCTTAAAACAAGAAACGATTTCCATGTTGTCTTTTAGATCATTCTTCATGTTTTCCATGTTGTCTTTCATGTCATGAATTATTTTTAGGGGCCATTTTGCACCCAGCGGTATATTGCACATTGACGATTTTTGTGTTTAGTGCTAATACTTCGCATGATAAGCTATTTAAGTTGTGATACGAAGTGCAGGCGACGAAAAGATGACGTGTTAGTGACATGGATATGACGTGGCATTGACGTGGAAAGATGACATGGCACACGATGTGGCCCTGACCCCACAGATCGCAGGTAATTTATGATGACGTGGCAAGGTGACATGGTAGTGACATGGCAGGGTAATTTGGCATGATGACGTGGAGATGAAGTGGATCTGGCCCACATACCGCACATCGCATATCGCAAAAGGTAAGAGACACTTATTATTGCTATAAGATAAAACTTGCGAAGTGCAATAAAGAGGAGTGGATGCGATGGAGCTTCAAAGCTAACGTCTAGAGAATTTAAAGTCTGGCATGGGACCCACTCACATACCGCACATCTTAATCGGTGATTCTTACAGTTATATGTTAAGACTTCACAAGTTATATGTTTTAAGGTGCGAAGTATGATAAGGTGTTTGCTGTGATTTCTGAAATCGTAGAATCGAAAATATTGCTAAATCTGTAAATTGGTAAAGTTGTGAAATGTGATAAAGAGGCCCTGATGCAATGGAGTTTCAAAAGTGAAACCAAAAGGATTTCAAATATGCATGTAAACCTTTTTCTGTATTAAATCGCAATTTAGGAGGAAAAGGAGATTATAATGTAAAATCTATGGAACGCCGAAGTGCGAAGTGCAATTTGTGAAGGAGACGCGATACGGCTCAGAGGTGAATATTAATATATTTCAAGTCTAAGGTTTAATGTATTTGCGTTGGTTTTATGAATAAAGCCATGGAAGTGGAGGTCGAATTGGATTACAAAGGAAAGACATGAACACATGAAAAAGGACCCAAAGCTCGTGCAAAACAGTGTTATGCAATTGCAGTTGCGAGTTAAACAGAAAGGTTGAACGCAAGAGAATGGAATTGGGTAGAGAGACCCGACAGTGTGTACAAAGAATGTTGAATGTTGTGGTTAAATATAATAGGCAGATTCGGAAAAAATAAGGATATAGTAGCACTTTTTGAAATGTAATAACTAGGTCAAGTCGGGCTAAGACAGTAATGCTGCAACATAGTTAGAAATTTAACAACATTTAGAGAAGAGAAAAGGATAGCAAGTAGAGAAGACAAGATGAACAGAAAAGAAAGAATTTGAAAGGGCTGAATTGAAATATTATTGTAACTGTAAATGTAAATTCATTGATTATTTTATATTGTTTGTGATGCAAAAGAAAGTCTCTGTAGGCATAGGAAAAACTCCATTAGTCCTGTAATGATTATTTCTAAAGTAATAACTTGAACTGAAGTGTGAGGAATCAAATGGGTGGAAGGAAAAGAGTCATGCCTATTCACTTCATATTCCCATATAAAATGCAAATTTTCATGAAGTTATCTGTATAAAATAGGTAATATCCATGTGTAGAAGGTTGTGAAAATAGAGAGAGAGCAACATAATTGAAGAGATTTGAAGATTGTTAGAAAGATGGAGAATGGAAGAGAGCAGAATAATATAAGAAAGTTACAGAAGGTTGGAGAGTGAAATAATAAGAGAGGACTGATAGATATTTTGTGCATATCAGGAGCTGATATGAAGCAAATATGAAGGATGAAAAGGCAGTAGTGAAGAAGGAGTAAAACAAAGCTGATATCCAGGTAAATCAGCATATGATTTTATTTTAGTGTGAGGGACTTGGTGCTTCCATATCAATTTCTAGCTTGATAGATGTCTAGTTGTAGACAGTTGAGGTAGGAGCCTCATGTGGGTTGTAGCATGCAGAAAAATACATGGGAGTTGGTGCTTCCGTTTCAAGTTGTAGCTTGATAGATATCCAGCTGGAGCTAGTTGAGGTAGGAGCCTCTTGTGGGTTCTAGCCTTCAAAAAAATACATGGGAGTTGGTGCTTCTATTTCAAGTTGTAGCTTGATAGACGTCAAGATGAAGATGGTTGAGGTAGCAGCCTCCTATGGGTTGTAACCTGCAGAAAATAGATGGGAGTTGGAGCTTCCTTGCAAATTGTAGTGTGCATAATTTAAGGTAGTAGCCTCCTGTAGGTTGGAGCCTATGGAAAATCAGTGGTGAGAGGGAGTTGGAGCTTACCTTTGCATCAAAACACTAATAATATGTGGTTTTCTCCTTTATGGTTTTTCACTTATATCTGATGTTTATGTGCTTGATGATTATGTGTTGATGTGATGTTTTATCTGCTTAATTACTTGCTGTACACAGATTAAGTTTCTTGATTCATTATGTATTAAGCTGCTTATGAAATGAAGGTGTAATTGAGTTGAATTAAAAGAGTTTTAAATGTCCACGAATGTACTAAAATAATTCACCCCCACCCTCCCAATTTAGCTAAGAGTTCATCACTCTTATCTTGGATACCTTACTACATCCTCAAAGAGTATCAGATGTCAGATGCTTACCTAATCCTCCATTCTTTCTTCCCAAAGTGAAGAAAAGAATGATGTGTCTATCTCTCCTTCTCATCCAAGGAGGATATACACATTCCTATGAAGGAATGTACCCATTCATATAAAAGGAATGTAACCAAGATCACTATTAACCAGGGACCTGACCAAGTTCCCTCTTAACCAGGGACTTGTTTCCAGTAACTATTCTAGGTGGAGATCATGGGACAATAAACTTCTTGAAGGGATCACTCTTTCAATACCATGAATTTTGTCTTCTTTTTTATGGAGCCTTCATCCTTTTGGGAAATTTTCATAGGGCATCTACCATATATCACTTTCATTCATGAATCATGTTGTTCATGTCATCCTTTCTTTCATTTGAAAGTGATCCATTGATTCATATATGGATTTCCTTAATACAAATACCTTCTCCACATCATTTTTTATTCATGATATTTCATCCCACCGCATCAGTATCAATTGTAAGTTACATCCACAACCCCTCCTTTATTATCCTTGTATTAGCTCATCCAAATATTGTCCAAAAATAAAAAATGAACATCAAATTAACGTTACATTTATGATGGCATATATCATGACATCTTCTTGTTGCCATATCAACATCCTTCACACATATTAAAAAATATCCAAGATATACAATGTCAAGGGTCTCCTTCTTTTCCAGACCTCATCAAAGTGTTCATATATTTTCCATAGAGATTTCACAACCAATCCTTCTAATCACCAGGAATTGATTCCATTTTCTATGTGATCATAGTTGAATCTTTCATGATATCTCCTTACTTTATTCACATATTTCTCCCTAGGAAATTCCATTCATAGTTCCTTCATTTTGTTAACCACCTCATATTCCATATGAGGAATTATTATGTTTATTTCATCTAGACAATATGTGAACCATTCCTTCATGCATCCTTCCAAAGGAGGAGATCCAGTGATCATGCTCAAGAGGTAGAGCATTTATCCCTGCTATTTGCAACTATATGACATGACTCATTTTTATCAAATACATACCTCATTTCTTCCTTTTGGTAATCTAGAATTCCTTCTAGAGCTTCCCTGATTGAAATTTCTTCAATCATCTTGACTTTATTCTCTTTTTTGACATCATACCATCATCGCATGAATCCCATACAAGGTGGAAATCTCATTGAGACACTTGCTTCTTCCAATGAATATTCCAACGGAGGATATTGATCATCCTCACCTTGCATATGATCCTTTTGAATGATGTATGATGAGATCTATACTATATGATTTTATTCTATCCATAAGTTCTACTTATGCTTCTAATGAGGTTACCAATAGCTACTTCCTTTTATTGGTGATTTCCATAGACTTTTACTTCAACTATCTTTCAAGTTTCTTATGATGATCCCATGAGTTATTTCTTTCATCGTATGCTATTAATGATTCCATCTCCTAAAATGATGCATTATATCATTCTTCTAATATTTTCTTACCATGATGGATATACTCTAAAAAAACTTGGAAACAAGGACTTGAAAATAACTAGATGAAGAAGATTATCTCAATATTAGTAGAGATATTTTACTTCTTCCTTATTGGATTTATTCTTTTTAGTTTCTTCCACCTTTTCAGTGATATGGGATTCTTCCCTTCCTCTTTTGTTGTTTTCCTTATTGAGCTCAGGAAAATCTCTCTTGTAGTTCACATATTCATGCCAACCATAAAATTGGATCTTCAACATACTCTTCTTCATTTTCCGAGGACCAAACTTCCCAAACTTCCCTTTTCTCTTAGAAATGGAAAAAAATGCTTGAGATTTCTCATTTGATCCCACATCAATTTTTTATTTCCACCTGGTTTCTTCAATTTTTTCGTAATGACCATAGTTCATTGAATGGATTAGATTCCTTATTTCCATAGATGCTTGATGTGAAGTTTCCAAATTTCTTTGGTAGTGCATTAAGCACTATGGTAGTCATTTCCTTGTCAAACATTATTTATCCCAACTCTCGGAATTGGTCTCTTATTTCTGATACCCTCATAAAGTATGAGCACTACAAGAAAAAAGGACATTGGTGAGCGGAAAAAATTGTCACCATAAGCTCATTGGTGAGGGTCAAAATAGCTTTCGTTACCAAAAATTGAACGTCACCAAAGGTGGAATCGCGGAAAGTATAGGTGTTGTGGTGACATTCAAGATCCGTCACCAATAATAATTTATAATGATGGATTGTGACCGTCACCATTTCATATAAGCAATGGTGATGGACAATAGCCTCCGTCACCAAAAAACTGAATGTCACCAAAGGTGGCGTCACCAAAAGTATGTGTTGTGGTGACATTCAAGGTCCGTCATGAATATTGATTATAATGACGGGTAGTGACTGTCACCATTTCATATGAATAACAACATTTTTTTGTGATGGACCTTTCATGGTCGTCACTATTGGTGCATATATATGGCAACGTTCGTCGGCCGTTATCATTTCATATTTGGTGAGGGTCGAAAAATGTCATTATAATCTCATTGGTGACATCAAGTTTTGTCATGAATAATGACTATAATGACAAACAATGACCCTCACCATTTCATGTCAACAACAATGATTTATGGTGAAAAACCTTTCATGGTCGTCACTATTGATGTGTATATATGGTGACATTCGTTGACCGTCACCATTTCATAATTTGGTGAGGGTCAAAAAATGTTACCATAAGTTCATTGGTGATGGTCAAAAGAGTATTTGTCACGAAAAACTAATAGTAGTCATTCCATATGAATATCAAGGCACGATGGAATCGAACCACCAACCTCCTGCTTGTAAAGCAGGTGCTCTTCCATTGAGCTATCACCCTTTTAAGAATTATATCTTGAAACTTTATAGATTGTAGATTCTACAACTTTCAATAAATTAAAGTCTCGACAATCTTTTACTAAACAAGAAAAACATCATCGAATCTGTAGGTCTCTACCTAATGGTTATGGAAGCTATGAAAAGTGGGTAGAGGGAAAAATAATTACGTATAAGAGACTCAATCTGTTTAGTTGAATACTCAATTAGAATTGAAACTCTGAAGACATTTGTTGGCAATATGATGCTGAGTGTTGTCCTTGATGGCAACCCACTTGATGAAGATGATGGCAACCTTCTTGATGAAGTTGTCCCTGATGGAATATGTCTTGATGAACTTGTTTAATGATGTAAATCTGATGTATATTTAATGAGTACAGAAGGTAATGATGGAAGGAATGTTAGTATGTGCTAGAACATGATGAAAAGAGTATGTCTCAAGGCATATGCGGATTTTTCTAGACAAAGTAGCGTATGCACGCGGGAAATAACGTGCCAAGTCGCGTATGGGAAAAAGCGCTCTAAATATGTAAAACCAGGGGTAACCACCATGGTATTGACCCATTGTATTGAGTAATGATTCATCTATGTGACCCCGTCCAGGAATACCATCGAAAGTAATGTGGTTTTGACTCATGGTATTGATAAAGGGTAACCCTATATAAGGAGAAGAAAATCTTTGTGCAAAAAGGGTGCATATGTCTGGGTTTTGATGAATACTTCACTCTGAAGTATATCTGTATGGTTGAACCCTGTTCTTAATTGATAGATTTGAATCTATGATGCACCTATGAACATGATGAAGGCTCAAGATCTCTAGATCTAGAAATGGTGAATGTCAAGGATGATCTGAAAAGAAGTGAAGAAGACCTGGCGCAATCATGTTGAAGAGATTGAAGAAATCTGGGTAAGTTTATAGATCTGGTCTGTACTGCAAAGTTTATCTTTTATAGATCTATACGCAGGTTCGTTTCATGAAAAGCGTGTGTATACGCGGGTCTGTGGAAGGAAAAGCGCGTATGCGCAGTTAGGTTTTTTCCTTGGAAAATGCACTGAAGTATACGCGAGTTCTTCTTCTGGAAAGCGCGTATATACGCGGGTCTGATTAAATAAAAGCACGTGTGATTTCTGATCTAATGGTTGCTGAAGGTTGAATGTGGTTCTGCATATCTATTTTGAAGTCTGGGTTATATCTGATATTCTGGTTACAGTGGTCTCACTGTTCTGTTTGAAGCAATGAGCAAGGTATGATTGTTGATAAGTGAAGGGTTGTGTTGAAGCTGTTTGATCCAGTTTGAAAATTGATGAAACGTGGTCTACAGTGGTGCTGAGGGTCGAAGCCTTCAGTCAGGGGGTTGTAGCTCCCTTCCAGGAAAGGCCGGTAAACGAGTTCAGGGGGTCGTAGCTCCCTTCCAGGAGAGGCTGGTAAATGAGAGAAGGTTGTAGCCTTCTGCAGGTGGGTGCCTGCGTGCTAGTTTGAGTCTGCACCAGTACATGCTTGTAAGAAGTTTTCTTAATAATAAATTTTGAAGGCTAAAACAACGGCAACGGTGGTTTTCTCCCGAATTGGGTTTCCACCTAAAAATCCTGGTGTTCATGTGTGTTGCATATGTGTGATTATTATTCTGTTGTCTGCACCTGTTTATTGTTTCTGAAATATCTGATGAATGAATAATGCAATGATCTGAGTTAAGATTCAAACACATAATTAGATCTCTGGACAAACGCGAGTTCTGTAAAGGATATCCACGTATATACGCTAGTTTCATTCAGTAAAGTAGCGTATGGGTTTTTAGAAAGGAAAAAGTAAAAGTTTGATTGTCTGCACTAAATACTGATTCACCCCCCCCTCTCAGTATTTTTCCCAACAATTGGTATCAGAGCAGGTCCTTCTGAGAAAGCTTAGTTGCTAGAAGGAAGATCAAGCAAGATGAGAAATCATGAGGGAACAACGTCTATCAAGCCCCTGCTCTTTAACGGGAGCAATTTAATCTTCTGGAAAATGAGGATGAGATCCTATCTTCAGTCTATGGGAGCTGATGTATGGGCCATTTTTGAACAAGGATATCAATATCCAGCTGCTACACCAACAGATCCAACTGAAAAGAAGAATTATGAATCAAATGCAAAAGTGGTCAATGCTATAACAGGAAGTCTAACTGAATCAGAATTTTTCAAAGTCATGCAGCTGAATACAGCAAAGGAAATATGGGACAAAATCATTCTAAGTTATGAAGGCGATGCAAAGGTAAAAAGTGCAAAACTCCAAACTCTCAGAATTGAATATGAAAATTTAAAGATGCATAGTGATGAGATTATTGCCAGTTTCTTTTTACGTCTTGATGATGTTGTAAATCGTATGAAAAATCTGGGAGAAACAATAACCAAAACTACTTTGGTTGAGAAAATTTTCAGATCGCTAACAGCAAAATTTGAGTCAAAAGTATTTGCTCTTGAAGAAAAACAGGATCTTCAAAGTCTTACTGTGGTGCAACTTCATGGCATACTAACTGCATATGAAATGAGAAGAGGAGGACCATCTGAAGTCAAAGAAGTTGTTTTTAGAGCTTCTACAAAAGGGAAAGAAGTACAAGAAGCAGAAGGATCAGGATATATTTCGGAAGAAGATGAGGCAAATTTTGTAAAGAAACTTCAACTTGGTACAGGACGGTTTAGAGGTAAGCTTCCTTTCAAATGTTTTAATTGTGGAAGAGTTGGTCATTATGTTGCTAAGTGTCCTTACAAAGAAACACCTGCAAAAGGAAAGGAAGTAGCTAGAAATAAGAACCGGTCTAGCACTAGAAGAAGTTACTATACTCATGATGACAGTGATGGAGTATCTGATAGTGAGGAAGAATGTGAACAAGATCTTAGACTTCTCATGGCATTTGAATCTAAAGAAGAAAATGATACTTTCGTGGATGCTCTAGAGGACAATGATTTTCTTGAAGAGAAAAACCAACTCAAAAGACGCTTAGAAGAATATAAAATTCTCTTAGAAGAAAGAAAAATAATTATCGAGACTCTGGAAAAGCAGGTTGAAGAAACGAAGAAACACAATGAGAAATTAGAATGTGAAGTGGTAAGTGTAAGAAAAGAATTTGAGAAAGTAAAGACTCTGAATTTTAGATTTGCTAAAGGATCTGAAACCTTAGATGAGATTATCAAGGTTCAACGTTCTCCTCTTATAAAGACAGGTCTTGGATACACTAGAGATTCCTCTCAAATTCAGCACCAAATTATCTAAAAGCAGCTACAACTGGTTTACGAAATTCTGCCACTCAGCCAGGAAATAAAGAATCTTTACAGGTAAAGCATGATCATCCTAATACAAGGAACACTAACAGGAATATCTTTCAAAAGGGCACCAATCAACAGGTAAATTCAAATAGAAGATTTCATGATCGCAGAAATTTCTTCTTCAATGGATAATGTTTCTCTTGTCACAATTTTGGTCATAAAGCTGCTCAATGTGTTGCATATAAAACCATCATGACAAGAGAAGCAAGAAAGAAAAGGATTGATGTTGAAACAAAGAAGAATACCTATAAAAACTTTTCTCCTCTTCTAAATGAAGTAGAATGTTCTTATTGCAAAAACTTTGGCCATGAAGATTCTGAGTGCAGGAGCAAAATGCAGCCAAGAGAGCATCTTCCCTCAAAATCCAAAATATGGAAAAAGAAGGAACCACAGGTTGAAAATTTTGGCATAGCGTTATTTGCGGAAGGTGAAGAAAATCAATTGTACATTGATAGCGGATGCTCAAGACACATGACAGGTGATAAACACAAACTTCGTGCATATAGTGCTCTAGAAAAGGAAAAGAAAGTTACTTTTGGAAATGATACTCCTGTTGTAATTAAAGGAAAAGGATCTGTGTTTCTAAAAGAAAAGGTGAAGGCTAATGATGTCATGTATGTGGATGGATTAAGGCATAACCTGTTAAGTGTAAGTCAAATGTGTGATCAAGGAACTGAGGTTGTCTTTAGTTCAAAATAATGTGTGGTTCGTGATCTTGATACAGGTAAAACAATTATAAAAGGAAAGAGAACTCCAAGCAACCTATATGTATTGAAGAACTGCAAAGAACAATGTTACTTGAGTAAATCTTCAGAAAACTGGCTATGGCATAGAAGGTTGGGGCATCTAAGCTTCTCTCAAATCAACAAATCAAGCAAACTTAATGTTGTTCGTGGTCTTCCCAATATTTCTCTACCTGAAAGTATCATATGCAAATCCTGTCAATTCGGTAAGCAAACCAGAGTACAATTCAATGCTAAGGAAGGATCGTCAAGTAAGCCTCTTGAACTCATTCATACTGACATATGTGGACCTATGAGGAAAAAGTCACCACGTGGTGAAGAATACTATATCTTATTCATTGATGATTTCTCTAGAATATGTTGGATTGGGTTGATCAAACACAAAGATGAAGCATTTGAAAAATTTCAGATCTTCAAAGCGCTGGTTGAAAATGAATTAGATCTAAAAATCAAGTGTCTTAGATCTGATCAAGGAGGAGAATATACATCAAATGAATTCTTTGAATTTTGTGAACAACATGGCATAAAAGACAGTTTTCTGTAGCAGGCACTCCACAACAAAATGGCGTAGCAGAAAGAATGAATAGAAAAATTCAAAAAATGGCTAGAGCTATGCTTGATGATTCCGGAACACCTGATATTTTTTGGGGAGAAGCAGCTCACACAGCAGCAAATATTCTGAACAAGGCACATGTTCGGGTAAATAGTGACAAAACTCCATATGAACTCTGGTATGGTAATTCTCCCTCTGTGAAATATTTTAGAGTTTTTGGAAGTAAATGCTTTATCAAAAGAATGATGAAAAGATTGGCAAGTTTGAACCTAGATCAGATGAAGGAATACTTCTTGGTTACTCATCTACAAGCAGGGCATAAAAATGTTACAATAAAAGGCTTCGAAAGATTGTTGAATGTATTGATGTTGTTATTGATGAGTCTCATGCAGTCCCTAAAGAAGAAAGACAAACAACAGAAGAAGATGATGATGACTTTTGTCCTTCCACATCAAATAGAAATGATATAGATAATGAATCCAATGAAGAACCTGAAGATGATTTATCTGGAAAGGCTCCATCCAGATATGTTCAAAAGAATCATCCTGAATCTCAAATTTTGGGAGACAAGGAATTAGGTGTACAAACAAGGAGGACTCTTGTGGGATCTCCTAGATATTTGGCATTTTTATCCATGATTGAACCACACAATGTCAATCAAGCTAGCAAAGATGAATGTTGGATTCAGGCCATGAATGAAGAACTTGATCAAATTGAAAAGAACCACACTTGGGAATTGGTACCAAGACCACATGATAAATGTCATTGGAACCAAATGGATATTCAAGAACAAGCTAAATGAGAATGGGGACGTTATAAGAAACAAAGCTAGACTGGTTTACAAAGGGTATACTCAACAAGAAGGTATAGACTTTGAAGAAACTTTTGCTCCTGTAGCTAGACTTGAAGCCATAAGAATGTTTCTTGCCTTTTCAACTTTTCAACAAATCAAAGTTTATCAAATGGATGTCAAATCTGCTTTCCTCAATGGTGATCTAGAAGAAGAAGTTTATATAGAACAACCAGAAGGATTCAT
Organism: Pinus albicaulis; assembly: GCA_034641835.2. Classification (NCBI taxonomy): domain Eukaryota; kingdom Viridiplantae; phylum Streptophyta; class Pinopsida; order Pinales; family Pinaceae; genus Pinus; species Pinus albicaulis. The sequence continues at coordinate 835,105,677 of CM076571.1, forward strand.
GTTGGGAAATGATGAAAATCTTGTTTGTAGACTTAAAAAGGCTCTATATGGTCTCAAACAAGCTCCAAGGGCATGTTATTATCGTCTTGAAAAATATCTTCATCAACAAGGATTTTCAAAGGGGTCTGCTGATAGTAACTTATACACAAAAATTGAAAATAATAAACTATTGATTGTGGTTGTATATGTTGATGATATCATTTTTGGAAGTAATGAAGAATCTATGAGTCAGAAATTTGCTTCTGTCATGCAGCAAGAATTTGAAATGTCTTTACTTGGGGAACTAACATTCTTTCTTGGATTACAAGTGCATCAAACTACAGAAGGTATATTCTTATCTCAAGCCAAATACCTTAAGAAAATTCTGAAGAAGTATGGGATGGAAGAGTGCAAACATGTAAGTACACCAATGGTAACCGGATGTAATCTCAGTTCTCATGATGATTCTCCCATGGTAAATCAACCAGAATACAGATCTATGATAGGAAGTCTTCTATATCTCACTGGGACTAGACCAGATATTATGCATGCAGTTGGGATTGTTGGACGATTCCAAGCCAATCCAAAAAAGTCTCATCTTCAGGCTGTCAAAAGAATATTCAAATATCTACAAGGAACTCAAGACTTTGGACTATGGTATCCAAAGAATGCTGATCTTACTCTTCATGCTTACACTGATGCAGATTGGGCTGGAAATGTTGATGATTGGAAAAGCACAAGTGGTGGTGCATTCTATATGGGGCCCCGGTTGGTATCTTGGTTCAGCAAGAAGCAAAGCTCTATTGCCTTATCTACAGCAGAAGCAGAATATGTGGCTGCCGTACCATGTTTCACTCAACTTCTCTGGATGATGCAAACCTTACAAGGCATTCAAATCAAATGTTCACCTCCTATCTCCATTATGTGTGATAATACAAGTGCCATCAGTATTTCAAAGAATCCTGTTATGCATTCCAAGACCAAGCACATTCCCATCAAGTATCACTTCTTACGTGAACAAGTGCTTGAACAAAAGGTGAAGTTGGAATATGTTCCCTCCAAAGAACAAGTTGCTAATATATTTACCAAACCTCTGCCCAGGGAAGCATTCTAATATCTCAGACAGAAGCTGGGAATGGTCTCTGCCTCTCAGAAGATCAGATCTGCTTAATTTCAGAAGATTAAATTGGATACGCGGGTTTCCTGAAAGACAGTCACATATATACGCGAGTTCTTACACAGAAAACCGCGTATGGGTGGTTGCTGACAAAGTTTCTGGGTCAGCATTCTTCAGCACAAGCTATGGTGCTGTTTGGTATCTCTAATGTTGTATGGCTTCTCTGGTGATGTTTTAGCTCTTATATTTCTGATTCATTCTCTGATATTGGGAGAAGATGCCTTGATGATTGGCTGTTGAAAGTGTTCAGGTTACTCAAGCTAAGGAGGATTTTTGGTCATATGGAAAGGGTGCACAGGTTCAGGGGGAGCATTAGCCTGGCTGAGAATAATGCATTGTTGGCATTATGATGGTTCTAAAATGTGATCTCTCTTGAGGTCCTTCTGGTATTGGTCATGAAAAGTCATATTTGTAATTTGATGAAACGGTCATGTTTGAGACCTATGATGTAAAATTGTAATATTCAGTCATGTAAGAACTTGATCAAATATGTAAACCCACTTGGTTGGGTACTTGCGTCAAATGTGTAAACCTTCTTGGTTGGGTAGTTGAGTCAAATTGTGTAAACCCACTTGGTTGGGTATTTAAAGTCTCATATGTAAATCCACTTGGTTGGATCTTTGGTGTAAGTATGAGTCCTTGGTGATAGGAAGGTCATAGAGTCTTGTACTTCATTATAGAATATGTTTGAAGACTCAGCATGAATTCAGGGGGAGCATGGTCACTTCAGTGCACATCAGATCTATTGGTCCGCTTTTTGCCCTTGATGTCAAAGGGGGACAGTGACATGGTGTTTGAATAAAGAGAAAGAATGGTGTCAAAAGTGACATGGTGTCATTGTATTCTTAATGTATCTATCTGTTGTGGTGATCAAACACCATCGTGGTTGCCATCAAGTCCAAAGGGGGAGATTGTTGGCAATATGATGCAGAGTGTTGTCCTTGATGGCAACCCACTTGATGAAGATGATGGCAACCTTCTTGATAAAGTTGTCCTTGATGGAATGTGTCTTGATGAACTTGTTAAATGATGTAAATCTGATGTATCTACAATGAGTACAGAAGGTAATGATGGAAGGAATGTCAGTATGAGCCAGAACATGATGAAAAGAGTATGTCTCAAGGCACACGCGGATTTGAATTAGACAAAGTAGCATATGCACAAGTGAAATAACGTGCCAAGTCGCGTATGGAAAAAGCGCTTCTAAATATGTAAAACTGTGGGTAACCACCATGGTATTGACCCATTGTATTGAGTAATGATTCATCTATGTGACCCCGTCCAGGAATACCATCGAAAGTAATGTGGTTTTGGCTCATGGTATTGATAAAGGGTAAACCTATATAAGGAAAAGAAATTCATTGTGCAAATGTGTGCAAGTGTCTGGGCTTTGATGAATACTTCTCTCTGGAGTGTATCTATATGGTTGAACCTTGTTCCTAATTGATAGATCTGAATCTATAATGCACCTATGAACATGATGAAGGCTCAAGATCTCTAGATCTTGAAATGGTGAATGTCAAGGATAATCTGAAAAGGAGTGAAGACGACCTGGCGCAATCCTGTTGAAGAGACTGAAGAAATCTGGGTAAGTTTATAGATCTGGTCTGTACAACAAAGTTTATCTTTTATAGATGTATACGCAGGTTCGTTTCATGCAAAGCGCGTGTATACGCGGCTCTGTGGAAAGAAAAGCGCGTATGCGCAGTTAGGGTTTTTCTCTGAAAATGCACTGAAGTATACGCGGGTTCGTCTTCTGGAAAGCGCGTATATACGTGGGTCTGATTAAATAAAAGCGCGTATGATTTCTGATCTAATGGTTGCTGAAGGTTGAATGTGTTTCTGCATATCTATTCTGAAGTCTGGGTTATATCTGATATTCTGGTTACAGTGGTCTCACTATTCTGTTTGGAGCAATGAGCAAGGTATGATTGTTGATAAGTGAAGGTTTGTGTTGAATCTGTTTGATCCAGTTTGAAAATTGATGAACGCTATCACAAAGTGGAAAGTTGAGGGTCACTACTCAATGTGGGTTGTAGCTCCTCTGCAGAAAGGTCGGTAAATGAGTTCAGGTAGTAGCTCCCTTCCAGGAGAGGCTGGTAAACGAGAGAGGTTTTGTAGCCTCTCGCAGTGGGTGCCTCGCATGTTAGTTTGAGTCCCAGATCAAAAGACATGATTGTAAGAAGTTTTCTTAATAATAAATTTTGATGGTTGAAACAACGGTAGCGGTGGTTTTCTCCCAAATTGGGTTTCCACCTAAAAATCCTGGTGTTCATGTGTGTTGCATATGTGTGATGATTATTCTGTTCGGTCTGCACCTGTTTACTGTTTCTGAAATATCTGATGAATGAATAATGCAATGATCCGAGTTAAGATTCAAACACATAATTAGATCTCTGGACATAAGCGAGTTCTGTAAAGGATATCCACGTATATACGCTAGTTTCCTTCAATAAAGTAGCATATGGGTTTTTAGAAAGGAAAAAGTAAAAGTTTTAATGTTCACACTAAAATACCCATTCACCTCCTCTCGTATTATCCCAACATTTATAATTCCACAAATGACTCATAACCCCGCAAATGCACCAAATATTTCAAAGGGAAATGTCACAAG